>BPLS01000486.1:254091-269964 GCA_019656275.1 Rhododendron kiyosumense | reverse complement strand
CCTCACACCAACCCTAATTGGTTTTGTTCTTCATCCAACGGCCTGTGCAACTCTCGTTCTCTTTGTAGTTTCCATAACTCCCATTATCCATTCGCAAGAACCCTGCCCAGTAATATGAGAGAATCAAATTGCTTTGGTTCGCAACACAGCTAATTTACTGAACTCCAGTTTCAGTACAGCTGAAACATGCCCCTAGTACGTTCATATTTAACCAAAAGCTGTTCATCAAAGAAAAAGCACAAACAATCAACTGACGAACAAATAGAACTTAAAGGAATACATTGACTTCATTTTAAAATAAGAAGTAACAAGCACTTGAAATATGTTATTAGGGTGTAAAGCTTACACTGTTACTACCCACTAGCTGACTGAATTTTTTAAGCTTACCATCTTCGGTCATCGATCATTAGACGGCCTGGCAAATGCAAACCTCGAGTCGGGATTTAAAGACATCAACAACTCTAATACAGCAACATTACTTGGACAGCTTATCTTGACACCAGGTTCAATAAAACCTGCTTCCAACAAGTCCAGAAGGAAATTCAGCGAGTTCATTTGGTATTTTCTAACATAAAGCAAGAGAAAAGGAATGCAGTCCATTTTTACCAGCTGAGAGTTTTCTCCCACCATAGAGCTCTTTGGCTAAGGGATTGGATGCCCAATTATTAACGGCGACCCGACTTGTAGGTTGAAACCCAATAATCTTTCCTTCAGCCGATAAAACTACCTGAAGTGGGACCGCAAGACAACTAAACAAGTCAATAATAGATGATAGGTTATGGAATATAGAGAACTAGGGTTGATGCAATGTTCTCCCAAGTATTTCACAAACATACAAGTCCACTCGCGATTGCGAGAGAGGCAGGCTAAAACTAAAATGTAAGTTTTGATACAGAATAAGAACACAAAGAATTAGAAGACTGAAACGCGAGTCAATACATCTTAATTGATTGGAAATTATGCAATATAAGGGTCTGTATTGATGCCACAAAATATGAAAAGCAAATTGTAGACTAATAAATGGACTAAGATAGCAAAACATTTAGCATAGCTTCAAACAATTTACTTGCATGCCTAAACAGTTTTTTCCTCTTCCAAGTTTCATTCTTTTTTTAAGGCAGTCCTCTAGTTTTCCTAATTTACATGACCTACTCAGTTGGAAATAAATAGATACCATGCCATTGACTTATGGAAATTTAATAATGTCCAATGAAAAAAGGAAGGGAGAACTTCATACAAGGGCATAGAAGCAAAGCAACTCATAAAATATGCAAAGTCAGCCATGAACTGATACATAGACCAAGGAACATTTGTACCCATTAGTAAAGCTTCAAACAATTTACTAGAACTTCCTAACAGTTCCGTAAGGTTTGGTTTATCTCCAAATAGTCGGTTCCTCTACATGTCTCCGTTAGCAAGGTTCATTCTTTTTCTAAAACTGTTCACTAATTTCGTTTAAGTGCATGAGCTATTAAATTGGCAGCTATCATGCTTTTGATATACTGAAGACAATTATAAAGCCAAAAGGAAAGGGAGGGGGCGATCTTTTCAGAAGAGGGCCAAGCATAGTTGTTAAGGGCAAGAGGCGCACCGAGACGCAAAGTCCTATTGGGGCCTAGGTGAGAGGCGCAAGGCAAGGCGCACCTATGCGGAAAAAATAGGAAAACGGTTTTGCTAACCTCTGCCCATTAGGCGGAGGATAATATGCCCTATCAATGCATATCTCACATATATTAATACACTTTCACAAAATATCAAAACACCTTTCTCGGATATCAATACACCTTTTACCTATTATCCTATACCCTTTGGGCAGAGGTTAGAATAATCCATAGGAAAAATAGCATACACCAATACTCTAAATAATAAACACTGAGCCAATGAATTATAGAAAGTATAACATCCAAAAGATGCATAAAAAAAACGTCCACCAAATATCAAATAGTCAACGATTCTTGCATTACTAGACTCTAGAGAAGAACTACGTCAAAATCAACAAAAGACAAGCATCCAAAAGAGAGAAAGGATCAACTAAAAGGTTTTATGTTTAACCTAGTCTCTGATCCAAAAGCTGTGATCAAATTTGAAAGAAGCGCGCCCCTCTACGCCTTTCGCAAAGGCACGCACCTTGTCTACGCTTCTTTCAATGTGCCTTTGACAACTATGGGGACAAGAAGCACATCCATAACAACAAGATCATCACCCAAGTCAAACACAACCTAAGAGAGCACATAAAAAGCATTTTCAAACAATCAATGTTTAGCAAGTCATCAAGATAAGAAATAAGAAAGTCTTTCGAAGTTGAAGCTGAGGGAAGCGATAACAGAATAAAATCAATTGTGTTGCAAATGGAAACAGAGAGCGGAAAATGGGTAGAGTGGCATCCTCCAGAGGATGACCCCCTCTCCCCTTTCATCATTAAACAAGTAAAATAGAAAACGCACATGAGAGAGGAACAAAAAAGAGATAATGACAATGGAAAGAGATACATTGGGCTTTAGAAACAACCATTTTAACCACACTACAAAGGAGAGGGGAAAAGTAGGTGGTATCATCATATTTGTATTGACACTGCTTACAAGTGCATCATGTGTGTGCTTATGCCAGTAAAGTTTTCTTTAAGAATCAAAAAGTAAAGGGCAAAGGTCGTCATTAGGGCTGCAAACAAGCCCAGCTGAGCTTCACCATGATCGAGCTCAGCTAGACTTAATTTGCCCCGGCTCCAGCTCGAATCGAGCTCAGCTGGCGTGGCTAGCCAAATATGGGGATGCTCTTGCGCTGCACATGAAAAAGAAAGAGAGCTGGACTCTTTGTTTATGCTAGTACAGTGGGTGTGAGTTCTCAAGAACTTCCGATGTGGGACTCATTTTTTCCCCCTCACAATGTAAAGCCTACCTCAAGACTTATCCCACATTCGGTAAAAAATGTGCAAGGGTATGCACTGCTCCCTTGTCAAACCATCCAGTAGACATAGGTATAACACATGGAAAGTAAAACGTGTGGCTGCATATGCCACATGCTAACAAGTGGAAAGAAAAACCCAAAGTTGTATATATTCAATATATACAAATATATATATATATATGTATATGTACACTTTCAGCTCACGAGCTCACCCGAGCTGAGCATCAAGTTGCTCAAGCTCGGCTCGTTCGCAAAATGAGCCAAGAATGATGGCTCGAGCTCATTCATTTATTTGACAAACCGAGTTCGAACGAGCCGTTAGCGAGCCGAACCTCAAGCCACTCGCAAGTGGCTCTGTTCGTTTGCAAGCCTAGTCATCATACCCACTAACAACGGTACCAAGAAACAAACACATTGTAACAACCCGCCCCAGCTGGCCTGCTAACCATTCACCTAACCACATGGCTCAAAAGGTTAACCTCAAGTTATACAGTAGCTGGTAGACATTGTCATATATACCATTTTATCTTCTTAGAAATTCCCGATGTGGGACTCTTTTTCCTTAGGTGGGTTTTCACAATCTCCCCCGCTTAAGATGCAACGTCCTCGTTGCATTGGCCCAGCAACCTTCCCCTGGTGGTCATAGTGTGGCACTTAGCTCTATACAACACAATCAGTGTGCTCATACCAGATTCTAGAGGTGGCCCCACCATGTAGACCAAGGTTGTGCTCTGATACCAACTATAACGACCCGCCCCAGCTGGCCTGCTAACCATTCGCCTAACCAAGTGGCTCAAAAGGTTAACCTCAAGTTATACATTGGTGGACGTCGTCATATATACCATTTCATCTTCTTAGAAATTCCCAATGTGAGACTCTTTTTCCTTAGGTGGGTTCTCACACACATACTAAGAGCTTGTTCGGTTTGGAATTTGGGATTTTGGATTCTCTCTCTGCGCACGGTTCCCAATAAATTCTCTCAATCATTACTCTCATCTCTCTTCACACTTCCCCCCCACTCAAAATCCAAATACCAAAACGATCAAGCCCTAAAAGACTCCATGTAACTTGTGAGGACCTCTTTCAAGGACTGCTAAAGAATATGTTTCTATCTGAAATAAGAATCAACCAAATAACAGAGGTCCTTACTAATACCAACATTCTTGCTAGTCCTCAATGTGTGATGCCACATGGGGTGTATTAGAAGCTATCTAAACAACCATGTCGCAAATAGAAGGGAGACAAGGTCTTATAGGGCATCATAGTACATGTAATTGTCGCTGGAAGTGGACAAGCAAAAAATGTGCAGGATATCTAAATAGTTCACGTTATGGAATGCAGATGTTCCAAACAGAATCAATTTTTCTGCAATTCAGACTAAGATAATGGAAATTGTTAAGTTCTACAGTACTTATTCAGGCAAGCCTATCACGATAACTTATCAGAAACTATAGCATCAAGTACAAAGGTCAACACCAATCAATCTACTGATGACAGTAGAACCAATAAGTTTATCCAAAATATGCTTATTTTTATTGTGCTTCTGCATTGCAAAGAAGACAGTTATCTTCACTCTTATGAAAACTCTGCCATAGATTAACAAAGCAAGCACATAGATTCCAAAAGAACAATACGGTGATAAACTCACAAGTTTGTTTCCGAAGTTCACTAAACTTCAACTGATCCTGAACAATCTCTCATCGATCTTAGCAAGCAATCAAAGCTGATCTGCCCACTATCAATTCTTGGTTACTACTGTTTGTTTTCTGATGTGCAATTCGTGGCGACAAAGTGAGGCAATAAGTATGACTACGAGACCCAAGACACTGGAAGAATGGCCAAACTACATGTGCATAGCCAAGAGACTCTGACAAACATAGGGATGCCATGTTTGTAAGAGTGCTGTTGTACACAGAACGCAGACTCAAACCAGCAAAAACACGTAAAAGTCCACCTTGATTTTATATTTCTTTTGCTGTCATTGTTCTTATTTGTGGAGTATCTATCATATCATATTTCTGTAACTTGGAAAACCCAAAACAAAATGTTTTTAGCAATGACAAATGGATTTATAGCATACCTGATAGCTAGCAATATCCTGGGCAGAACTTTTCAATTCCTCGTCATTTTCCTTTATTGGAATAGAGCAAGAGGGAGTCTCTCCAGAATTGGAATCAGCGTCACTTCTCAAGAATACTGGGAGTTCTCCAATCCAGGCACCTACACTCTTCTCCGTCATTATATCCCCAGCCCAACCAAAGGCGTCCTTGATTCTTTCGACAATTGAAAAGCAAAAGGTGTCCAACTACAAATACAAACGGGCCATTATGTAAAAGAAAACCAACAGAGAATCATGAAAACAATGAGCTACACATTTAAAGTCAAAATATGTGAACATCATCGAGTAGACTAGTAGTCCAACACACAAGCCACACATGGTGACATGGCTACCAGCATCAGTCTTTCATATACACAATGTGAACCCTACGCTAACGATGATCCATCAGCAGGGACAAACTTACAGCAGTTTCTATTGATTTCCTCGGGTAGTATTCTTTTAGGTAATTGTTCATTATCTGTCTACAAATAAACTAGTAATTGCACCGGACATAGATTGCATATGTGGGCATTTCATTGCATAGTGCTTAAATGGAAGCCAAACCCAAGTTTAGGGAAGGATCGGATGAGGATCAGATGAGAAGGAACCTGCCCCATGTCACCCCACAATATAGTTACAAGCAAAACTGTTCTTACAGATTTTACAATTCCTCTAACAAACTTACTGTATGGGTATTAGCAATAATTGGTGAGGCGCTACATATCAACAAGTGACTGATATCGATAATTGGTGAGGCAAGTACTCAAAAAGTTCAGTTAAATCAGCATTGATAGTTACTTCTTTATTGACAAGGAAGCATCATCGGGCAACATTGATACAACACAAATGTTCTTCTTTTATGACTAATGAACAGGTTATACATGGATGACAAATTCAAAGCATCACATCATGACTGCACCTCATGAGAACTAGCAAGCAACTTCTATTCTAATTCTCTAGTAGTAGAGCAGCTTCTTGAACACATTTGAAATTTCAGTGTGCATCAAAAACACAGTGAACAACTTTAACAAAGGGAGGTGTAATTGTCTCAAAGAGTGCATACCTCAGTAGACTCAATAGCTTGATGCTGCATAAAGTCAATCTCAGATGATTGGACCGAATGATTTCCTCCGAGGTACTTTCTTCCACCATGCAGATAAGGCATACAAACTTGACCAAAAATACCGATGGCAACAAGAAAAAATCCACTTGCAAGAGCAATGGAGAACACTTTCAGCAGCGAAGAGGTTCTCTGTGAGATTTTGAAGGAATTCAATCAGCTAGCACTTGATATGCATCAAAACATTCAACCGAACGAAGCCCTGTTATAATGTAATTCAATCCAACTAGCACTGGGTCAAGTTTGTTACTCCTTCTGTTCCAATATTTTTGTCCCTAGTTCTATTCTAACCGAAAAGATATATCTTTTGATTGACAATACTTTTTTTATGCAATGGATCTTATTTGATAGATCGCAATTAATTCTATTAAACAAAGTTTTCGAAATCACTTAAAACATATAAGCAATTTTAAAACGGCAAGAACTTCCAAAAAGGATTAACAAATCGGGATGCAGGGAGTATTACAGAAAGCCCTCACACAATTACCACCCAGCCAGAAAACATAAAAGTCGCATCAATAAAGAAATTATGAGAAGAAATAATTTACTATTTCCAACATAATGATTAAGACTGAAGATTCCAATTCATGTTAATGGCGACCACATTCACAATAAACACTCAACCATAACAATCATGTAATCTTGTTTCATTACCAATTGCTGATAGTGGGTATTCAGTGATATTTTGTTTAGTTTGTCGTCAATTTTTTGTGATTAATTATTCACCTCAACGAGAGGAATCAGAAAAATATAAGATTGTTGACCCAAGTAGAAAAAAGTAAAGATAAAACGACACTAAAAAGAAAGTGGTTTAGATTTTCGTCCATATGTGGTTTTTTTTTTTCTTTAGGTCGTAAATTCTAATTTTTATATTTACCTCATAAAGACTAATAATAAATTCAAAAAACTTTACGCAAAGTCACAAATTGAATAAAAAATAGAACAGAATTACTGAAATGAAAATTTAGGCCAAAGGGGACCATACTCATTTAAGCCCCATTTAGTTACTTGGTGAGTTTAATATGTTTCAGATGCTTGCAAGTTCCGTGGACCGTTGGATGTGAAATGAAGCTTCCGAGAGAGTGTTGGAGGGTTGCCAAGGAGATTGGAGGCATGAATAGTTATCAAAAGAGAAGAACCATTGAAATTTGCTTTCTGCGTCGGGACAGGAGTCACGGCTGTTCGAACGGCCCTTAATGAATTTGATCATGAATTTGCTTTAGGTGCTTAAGTGTTCTTTTTATAACATAAGGAGGTGGAAAGCAATTATTTAAAATGCATGTGTGATAGCCTCTCTTTATAACACCTGTTATATACATAAGAGTTAAAAAAAAAAAAAAAAAGAACCCAGAGGTAGGGTTTTCTCTTCTACATTAGAAGAGAGAGAGAGAGAGAGAGAGAGAGAGAGAGAGAGAGAGAGAACTGGTGTGAGAGATAGAGAGAGAGGGAGAGAGCTGCCAAGAGAGAGAGAGAGAGAGAGAGAGAGAGAGAGAGAGTTAGTGTGGGAGAGAGGTAGAAGGAGAGGAAGTTACAGCAGGAGGGGAGAGGGTGACTGAAAACCCTAACTTGGTAAGCAACTCTTGCTTGCATTCTTGTGGGTGTTGATCCAATAATCCATTATGTTCATGAATTGAGTTATTAGGGTTTCTGAAATCAATTGGGTTCAACTAATTAGGGCTATTCTTTGTTGCTTTTCTCTAAGAAACTGTTAATCTTTACTAGAAGCTAAAGAATTGGAACTTAGGACTTGAATTTGGTGACTAGGTTACTGTTATTTGAGTTTCTGCAGGAATTTACTATGGAAACTGTAAATGAAGGGTGCTTAAAGTGCTTAAAAATTAGTGGTAGATGCTGGAAATTGCTAGTATATGCTGAAATAATAGTCTATAAATGCTGAAACTGGGTTTCAGTTGCTAAAACTGAAGATAGGTGCAGGAAACATGAATTAGAGGTGCTGAATCTGTTAATAGGTTGCTGAAAAACTGCTGTTTGGATGCTGAAATCACTTAAATAACTGCTGGAAATCACTAGAAAGCGCAGGGAATATGTTTTATGCGCAGGGAATTGATAGTAAATGCTGAAAATAAGAATTATAGGTACTGTAACTGTGCAATAGTTGCTGGAAATTATTGTATTTCCTAAGAACATGCCTCAAAGTCCTGTGATATGTGTTTATAGTTGCTGAAAATATGAGTTAGATGCCAAATTTGACTAAACTAGATGATGTGTTGCTGAGAATTAGTATGAAAGGGAAGTTGGAGCTCGTAGTGGCTTTGGTGCGGTTATTCAATACTTTGTTATGAGAATTTAGACTTTATGCTCATATGTGTGGATTATATGCTAGGTGATAAGTGCCGAAATATTGATATTTTGGCTTTCCAAACTACAATTGTTAGTTATTTATATTTGTTACTTGATATTGATTTTGCTTTTATTTTGTTTATAGGTTGCTCGAGCTCGTTGCCCAATATTTTGGATAAAAACGTGAGTTGAAAGAACTGCGAGGTCAAAATACGGAATTACTCAAAGCTGGAGTGTCAACTAATTAATACGCGAAGTTTGAAGGGCCATTATGCAATTAGTTCATTAAGTTAAAACCCTATTTAAACAACTAATACTCACTGCCTTCGGGAGTGAGTTTTGGGGAACGGAATCAGACGGCTGCGGAACGGGGCAGCTTGTAGGCGTGGACTTGCCGTGGAGTGACGGACGTACGAAGCCAACAGTGAACAAGCAAAGTTCTTGTTGTCATGGAGGCTAAATCAAGATTAAGTTGTCTCTTTCCTATGAGCGGCTAAACTCCTTTCTAGGGTATAGATGAAGCTTGAACTCTGAGTAATACTATCTATGTTTTGATTTGGGTTTTATTATTCGAATCGTGGTTGTATGATTATTCAGGATTTATTACTATTATTCTTTCCACCAAATCATGTGCATGAATTTCTAGGTTTTATGCACGTTCATACAACAGTTTTAATTGTTTTGTGATAACTGGTTAGATGGATACTATGTAAGACGAGTCGTGCTGATAAGACGATTCGTAGGCGGAGATAGTTCATGCCGATTGGTGATTCATAAATTATTTTTAGGAGATATCGCTAGGGGTTGCAATCCTACGATATCCGGATTGATTCGAATAGTTGACCTGTAATCGAAACATATTTAGGTTACGAGGGGGAAGAGTGGATTCGAAACCCTAGATCTTTTCTCCCTTAAACTCTCCCACTTTTTATTGCTTATTTTTATTCATCTTTAAATATTTTAGGAATCAAACAATCAAATCTCTTTTTGAATTAAGTTAGAAATTAATCAGAACAACTGCAATTTAGCCTTCGTAATCCCTGAGGACAAAACTCGGAGTACTTACCGCTATCTTTTAGATAGTAGTAATTATTTTGTTTTATTAATTATTTTTGATACGGAAACGACCCGATCACTAGGTTCGGAGGCGACAACAAGCACTGCGACTCCACATAGGGAGTGAGGTTGCGTTGGTTTTTCTTTTTGTTGGAGACCGAGGTGAGTGTTCGACTCATAGATGATCTTCAATTGAATTGAACTCGTGATATTGAACTGGGACTTCATATTGATGGGCAACAACGGCCAAGGGCCGAACTTTGTGTCATGCCTCTGACTTCGTGTCGAATTCTTTGGCTTATGCCAAGTTTATGACTTCGTGTCGAGTTAGTGACTTCGTGTCGAATGGATGACTTCGTGTCGATTATTTGCTTTATGCTTAATTAATGGTGAACTTGGATTTATTGTTTCTATTGAACAACATCGATGTCTCATTTACACTCCTGGAACTAATTTTGGTTCCAATTTTGCAGCTATAGGTAGGTGTCCATTACAGGTCACGTTTTGCGTTTGTGACTCACTCGAGGAGTGCATGGTTGAGGCCTATGGGAGTCTTTGTCTCCCGGCCCGTAGTTGATATTCGCTTAGTTTAGTTTTGGACAATAGTTGGTTATGTAAAGTTTATTTCTTGCCAGACTTCCACTGTAGTTTGTAAATGACAGTTATTTTGAGATGTAAATAAAATGTGGCTGTTGAACTTCAGTTTTAGTTATTCTCTAGAATTGCTAGTAGCTGTTGTTGGGTGGTTGTCGCGTGTCGTATCAGGATAGGCCGATGAGGTGATATTCCGGAACGGGGCGTGACACAAGAGCAACAGGAAAAAGAGATCTCCACGGCTCCACCACCAAGAGCTTGAAGATTGCCTCCATGAGCGGTTAAACATCCTCTCTAGGGTAGCGAAGAAGCTTCCACCCAAGAAAATTTGTTTATATACTCCCTCCATCCCAATTTGTTTGTCCAATTTCAACATACATGCCCTTTAAAAAATTGGCTATAGCTCACAATCCATAATGTTTTAGATAATTTCGAAAACATCGTATTATCGACCTAATCGAGATCTATCGAACAAGATCCATATCGCATATACAAAACATTATATACTGAACATATAGACAATTTTGTAGGAGGTCCCAAATAGTGAAAACGGACAAACAAATCGGGATAGAGGGAGTAGTTTCTAGGTTTTTCATTCACTTTCCATTGTATACTAGAACCCTTTTTAATTTGCGATAACTGAATTCAATGTTTTCTATTATTTTGTAATTGTATTTTAGATTTCAAGTTTCTTGTATTTGCCATTTGGGTGATTGAGATAGGTGTAGGGAGGTATTCCCGAACAAGCCCAATTAGGGCCCAAGAAAGTGGTACATGGGACCACGGAGTAAACAAGATAAGATAAACCGCCGTGCAAGACGGTGATCGGCGATACAGGTACAGTGATACGAGAAGTCGTTGGTCCAAGTAGTTGAAAAGGACCAGCTATGATGCACCGACACTGACACCGAAACCAACACCGGGACACGGGAATTCTAAAAAAATAGGGACACCGACACGGCGGGGGACACGCCATGTGTATATATATTTATTTATTTATATCTATAAATAAATAAATTATTATTGCTTAGCACTCAGAAATTTTAAAAAATTATAATTTGGCCCCAAATTTTTTTTAAAAAATTACAGTTTGACCCCTAATTTTTCAAAAATTGCAGTTTGGCCCCCAAATTTTAAAAAATTTGCAATTCGGCCCCTGCCGTATTCCCAGCGGTGTCCCCGCCGTGTCCCAGCAGTATCCCCATGAAAAATTCAAATTAAATTATGGGACACGCCACGTGGCGTGGCGTGTCCCGTACGTGTCCCCGTGTTCGACACTGCAATACCTCGACCTCTAGAGGTGTTGGTGCTTCATAAAGGACCAGAAGTCACTGGACCAGATGGACTGCTCAGCAATAAGGGGGCCGAACAGGGCCCAAACACGTGGTACGTGGGACCATGGTATAGATACGATAGGAACAGTCGCCGTGCAAGACGGTGGTCGGCAATATGGACCAGTGACATGGTCTCTGGTCCAAGAAGTCTGTGCAGGGCCTTGGACCAATGAACATGAGAAGTTATTGGTCCAAGAGTTAGATAAAAAAACCAGTGACTGTGAAGTCATTGGTCCAGGTAGCCTGTTTGGCAATGAGAAGGCTGAACAAGAGGAGAAATCTGGGGAAAGCCGCCTCAGGTGAAAGGAACACTCTAGAAGGGTCCAGAAACAGTGGTATTCCGTTAAGGAATGAGATCCCGAGAATGTAGGATCTGGAAAAGATACCCAATGGGAATGGGATGTTCGGCCCGTTATGGAAAAGAGTCTTGAAAAGACTTAAGGTAATGAATTGATAAGGGAACGAGAATCCAAGATATCTTGGGTTCCTATACAAGATAGGAATCCTAGGGCAATAGGAATGGTTGGGCAGCAAGCATCTATAAATCTATAAATACGAGGTAAACCTAGAGGTAAAAGCTACACAATACACAGCACTTTGCATTATATGAGTTTCCTACTGATAATTAGGGTTTATTGATAGTACGTGATACTAACTTAGGCATCGGAGGGCCTTTGCTACGAGAGGCAAAGGTGCGCTCACTCCTTGTCGTTTTGCAGATTAGGGTTCTGACGACGAACTAGGATTCTGATGAAGAGGCACGAGTAAGCCGTTGCAATCTAGTGCTGTTCTAAGCACCAATTGTTTTCATCCCGCAACAATAGGTTATGCCCACAAGCGGCAAGACAAATCGTTCTATTAGAAGATTTGTGCATCGACATGGGTCATGCCAATAAGACAATGTGTGCTATTTTAAAGTCTATGCCTATTGGAAAACCGTCAATATTTTCTCGGCATTTATTGAAGGGATTGATTGCAAGCCCTAGGAATAATCATATTAAGCTAAATAGTGAACCCAAACTATACACTTTGTTATGCGATGGAAGTGGCTTCAAGACCCTAGATTTCTCTCTCATCTTTCCACAAGTTTATTTTCGTTGATCCTAGTTCACACAAGTCATAAACCAAACACAAATTCTTTTGAATTAAATTAGAAACTGATTGAAACTAGCATAACTTAGTCTTATTATAGTCCACATGGATCGACACCCGTACTTATCCACCATTCTCACGACTAGAGGTTAAACCAAGGTTTTACTTATTAATTTTTTTGGGTCACACAAGATCTCTGCCAAGTACAGGTTTGAAATAGAAGTGTATTTCAACAATATGAGCCTACAAATGACTAACTTTTTCTACATAGACAAAAAAAAATACAAGTTTTCCAAATTTACTGAAACTAGAACTCCAATTGGTGGCAGATAATATGAAATCAAGGCTCAACGTCAATTTATCCAAGGAAAAGTAAGACAGAAAGTTTTATCATACCTTATTAGTGAACAAGTTGATTGGTTTTGCAACTGCACCACAAGATAGCTGTTTACTAGGAAGTGTGTATGAGTCCTCATAGTACATATCCAGAATGTTAGCCAATGCAACCTGGAAAACGGCTTGCTTGAGATACACGATAAAATAGTGAGCATCAATCTAACATGACACTAACAAGTAACAAAGCTAAAAAGTAACTTCTTCAATCAATTAATAAAATTACACCAATCAAACCATATGTATCAATTAGTCGTCCTAAAGCTAACCTAAAATGAATACACACCATATTTTTGCAAGGAGTAATTCATTGTCATTTGAAAACACATTTAAAAGGGGCTTCACATCTTGTCTGGAACAACTTCCAGCTGAAGATTCAAACTATTCCTATTTCTCCAATAACCGTCTACTAATATGCAGAAGGGTAAAAGCACACCAACAAAAGGCCCCTCGAAATTTCAAAGCTTTGAAACGAGTTTCAAGTAAAGGCTTAACTGTAGTCACAAGTAATACCACATACAGTTTTTATTGACAACAACATTGCATAACTTTGCAACTAATATCTTTCCAGCGACTTGCTGGAACTATAACTGTGTTGTAATAGACAGAAAAGTTCATGTTAAAGCATCCAACTCAAATCCAATCAGCAATAAGTGGAGGGCTTATACTAGTTTGCGAGATAAAAATTAATCAATCGGGGACAAGTTCTAAAAGTCTCCCGCTGCCCCCACATGTGACCCTTGACTTGCACATGCAGACATAAACGAAAGATCCATAACATGGGAACCACAAGGAGACAAGGAGGCACGTCAAAGTCAGGGGCAATCAATCAAGGGAGTGCTGTTCAAAAGCCTCCAAAAGCCTCACTCTGATACCTTCTTAAAGAATCAAACTCAAAATCAAATGGGCCAAATGGCAATGAATGGAGGGTCCAATACTCATATACTAGCTTGGGAGGTAATAATTAACCAATGTGGGACAAGCTCTAACATTGATATCCAAGCAAGACCCATTTCTTCCAACATTATGAAAACAAAAATAAAGCGACAATGACAGATCCAACAAAAAAGTTTGCACGATGATAGACCCATAAAGGATACTACATGTCACAACCTCAAAAGTAGTTGCACGCTATGTAGCACTGACAAGGACAAAACACATTGGGAACACGTTTTAAAAAATATGTAGATATATTATTTAATGATCTAAGAATTTAAAAAAATGGCTCTAATAGTAAACATGTAACACCATTTCTATCTTAATTTATAATCATTGTAAATCATTAAAAAAAATACATTTCAACAAAAGTGTTTCATCATTATAGGTCACTATAATTTTCTTTTATTTTTTTGCTATTCGTCTTTACAATAAATAATGGCTCTAATCGTAAATATGCAACACCATCTCTACCTTAAATAGTAATCATTGTAAATCATTAACGAAAACATTTCAACAAAAGCGTTTGATCATTATAGGTCTCTATAATCCTTTTTTTTTTGTTATTCATGTCAATAATCAATAAATTATCATTCGCCATACTAGAAATAAGACTTCTCTAAGATTTAGTTAGAGCCTCCAAATACAGTTAGCACCCCAGCATGTTTTGGGAATGTCCCAAGAGTGTCTAAAGCATTTTATAACGAATCCGGAGTGGCCAACAAAAACATTCTAGTTTTGAGTGTCGGAAACGAGTCTGGAGAGCGTCCGGAGAGTGTTGGTGTTTGATGAGTATAACAGTATGACTTCCAACGAAGTATCCGTACTACATAGGATACAGATGAGGTGCAATGTAAAATAGTATAAGTCCCATATTGGTTGGATATGGAATGGGACAATTATGTAGCACCGACATGGAACACGACACGGACACGCGGACATGCAAAACATGATGGGGGAGACCTTAATTATTTGAACTTTAAATTTTAATATAGATATTTTAATAAGACTAATAAAAAAACACCCAAAAAAAACTCAAAAAAGATACAATTAATTTTATCAAGACCTACAAAATTTACATTTTCACCATTATTCCACATTTCATATTTCCACCCTTCACACATAACTATTCTACAATTCTACGTATATTCTCACTGAAATAAGAGAACAGAAGGGACAGCAAGAGAGGAAAGAGAAACAGACAGAGAGAGAGGATGAGAGAAACAGAGAGGGGAGAGAGATAAGGAGAGACAATAGGAGAAACAGAACCCACCTTTTTTTTTTATTGGTATTGTAGCAATTATAATGTCACCAGACTAAAACCTTCTGATTTTATACTTGCAACCCACTTATAATGGCTTTGTTCGGTTAACCTTTTAGTTTTAGTTTTAGTTTAGTTTTCAATCGTTACCCTATTTCTTTCTCCCATCATTACCCTATTTCGCCAATTATTACTTTCTCATCTCTCTATCTCTCTCCAATCATTACCCCTATCTTCAATCATTACTCTATTTCTCTCTCCACCCACAACCAAAACTAAACTAAACTAAATTCCCAACCAAACAAAACCAATGTTTTTATAATAACTACATTCTTGCCCCGGAGTGTCCAGATAGGGTCCTGAGCATACCTTGGGGTGTTCAAGCGTACAATCCGGACTAAGTGTCGGAGACATGTCTGAAACGTGTCCAGAGAGTGTCTTGAGCGTGTCTGCGTGTCAGGACAATGTCCAACTAAAAATAATGAAAAAAATTCGTAACACTTTGAAATCGAGAGTCCGGCATACATCTTGAGAGTGTCCGACGCCAGTACATTGCCTTGGTGTCTGTGCTACATAGGTAATCAATGATGAATGATCTAAGTACAATATTGGGACCTCTCCACCTAATTACTTAAGATTTTGCGTTAGATCTACAGTTTCTTCATATCACAATCTAGTAACCAACAGAGACGAACAAAGTCAAGTACAAAATTAATTTGCTCCAATTCTACTCCCTTCTGTGTGTGTGTGTGTGTGTGTGTGTGTGTGTGTGTGTGGGGCGGTG
>BPLS01000486.1:199118-246407 GCA_019656275.1 Rhododendron kiyosumense | reverse complement strand
GTCATTCACAAAGAATTTAGTACTCTCTCCGTCCCAAAATAAATATCCGGTCCACAAAACGAGAACTTAAAAATACTACGATTTTTTCAAGAAAAATTCAAACTTTTTTCAACAATTTACTCGATATCCATGAGTTTTTTAATTTATAAAAAAAATTTTAAAAATTCTTGTAGAAGATTTTTAAATCCTCATTTTGCGGACCGAGCATTTATTTTGAGATAAAGGTAATATAATTTTTCAGATACACGTATTTTGATTTGAAATATGTTCATATAAAACAATTTCGACCAAAAAATCTTCTCGCTTTTTTCCCAGTATTTCTTTCAACTTTTCTAAAAATGGCAGTTCAAAGTAAATGTTTTGCTCATCATAGAAAACTATAAATCCTACGCAATTAGAACCTAAGTTCGATATTGAAGGACAAATTCACACCACACAGTTAATACACCCATTAATTTTGCTCCAAAAGTCCCACCAACTCCGAGATTCCCAACATAAGATTTTATTTATTTATTTAATTGATAGAAGTGATTATTTAACATCAGATATCTAGTACAAAATATAAATCTAGGACGAGGTAATCAAGCCCAGCAACTCAATCAATTCAAGAAATAAACCAATTATAGGGTAAAAACAAAGAAATAAAGGAAAAACCCTATAAGGGAATAACACTCCCACGCAGGTGGGGAGACTCGAACTTCTTACCTCCTAATAAGATGTAAGACTCCTGGCTAAGCCTCATCATTTAGTCCGACGGCCCACGGCCCGCCCTTAGCCCGCCCGGCCCATCGGGCTTTTACCCGGCCCGAGTCCGAGAAACGGGCGGGCTAGCCCGACCCGTAGTTTGTAATGGGCGGGCTCGGGCCTATGAATTTTTACTCGGCCCGCCCGGCCGGCATGCCCGTCCAAAAGCCCGCCAACAGACCCGCCCATTAGCCCAAAATCCCAAAAAATCCTTTCTTTTTTCCCTTAGTTTAGTTTTGCCCAAGGAAATTTAAGCCCGCCCGTTGGCCCGCCCGGCTTTTGGCCCACCGGCCCGCCAATTGGGCTAGCCCGTGGGCCGGGCTTGGTCTTCAATTTATGGTAGGTGGCCCGGCCCGCCAAAAAGAAAAAGTTCGACCGGCCCGGCCCGTGGGTGGGCTTGGGCCGCGACTTGGCGGGCTGGCCCGGCCCGCCCCGATGATGACCCTTACTCCTGGCCAACTGAGCCAGCCTAGTTGGTTCCCAATATAAGATGGACGCGATTATTCGCAGCCCTTTATTATCTCCCATAGCCCACTATATTTCGGTAAGTGGTTGTTGAAAATTATGGGCTGGCCCGGCCCGGCCCGGCCCGATGATGACCCTTACTCCTGGCCAACTGAGCCAGCCTAGTTGGTTCCCAATATAAGATGGACGCGATTATTCGCAGCCCTTTATTATCTCCCATAGCCCACTATATTTCGGTAAGTGGTTGTTGAAAATTATAAATAACATTTCGGTAAATAGTTGTTGAAAACAAGATTATATTTCGGTAACTACATGTCGAAAATATGTTCAACTTTCGGTAAACAACTGCCGAACATGCATTTTCGGTAAATAGCTGTTGAAAAAAATATTATATTTCGGTAATTGAATGCTGAAAATGTATCTCAATTTCGGTAACTAACTGTCGAGTATAATTAAAATTTTTAATGGGCTATGGGAGAAAATGGAGGGTTACGATTAGCTGCGCCCTATAAGATTGATCCAAAAGAAAACAATCATATAAAAAAATTGGATAAATTTCACTTACCTCCCCTGAGGTTTCTAACAATGATAGACATCTCCCCTCACGTTTTAAAAATTGCACTTACCTCCCCTCTACTTCAATTGTCGGCTGCAGATTCCCTCATTGCCGTCAGAAGACCGTTTCTTGGTAACGGAAAATGCTTACATCAGCTACTAAATCCATTTCATTACCAATTTTACCCTTTAGAATGATTTTGTGAAATGAATTTCCTTCTAGACTCAATTTAAAAGACATTAATGTTCCTAATTAAAACTATTTAAAAGAGATTAAGTTATTATATTTATCTTACATGCACGTGTATCTTCAAAATTAAACACATATATACATTAATTTTAAATTTGCGTATATAAGCATTTATTTTACAAAACTTTGAAAACACTTTTGATTTTTTGAAGTCAAATGCATATTAAGCATAAATATAGAGATTAAGTTACAATTTTTTTCCTTAATTTTTTTTTTTTAGGAAATTTGAAACAACTTTTGACTTTTTTGAAGTCAAATGCAAATGTAGGCATAAATATAAAACAATTACAATTTCTTTCATTTATCATGTAACTTCAAATGTTGTTTTTTTGTTTTTTTGATTTTGCATAGAATAAAAAAAATTCTAAAAGAAATATGGCTTTAAATTAAGGTAAACTTTTTTCCCCAACCCTATCCTTTATCATGAAACTTCAAAAGTCTTATTTTTTTTTGGCTTAGAATGACAAAAATTTCTAAAAACAATATGGCTTTAAATTAGGGTAAACTTTTTCCCCCAACCCTACACCATGCATCTTTATACCAAAATTATTATGTTAAATGTTTTAGTCAAAATATATTTTTTCTCCAACCGATTTCTTTTTCGAACTTTTCGATTACATATATACATTTGGTTTTAAATATGCATGTATAAGTATTTTTTTCTACGGTGATTGAAAAAGATTTTGAATTTATTTGAAGACAAACGCTATGTAAGCACTACAAATAAATTACATAGAGCTTCAATTTTTATTATTTTTGCAAAGAATAACAAAAATTTCTAAAAGACATGGTTTTAAATTAAGGTTACATCGATCTCATCCAAATTAGGAAAAAATTGATTGGAGTAAGAAGACATATTTTGGCTAAAACTCTTACACAATTTCTTAGCCAAACCATATTTTTTCTCCAATCGAATTTTTTTCTGAACTTTTGGATCTTGCAAAACAAATTTGTGATTAAAAGTTTAAAAGTTTTATGGTACTAAAAAGTTCTATGATATATAGAATATAGTTGCTAATTGAGGTTGGTTTAAATTAGCAGTACACATGTCATTTTTTTTTGTCAAAATTAATCTTCTATTTTTCAGAAAAGGACCTTATGGCTACATGATTTACTCATATGTTTTTTTTCGATAATGATATTTATGATAGGATATTCTTATAAAATTCAATTTAATTTATAAAGCAACGAAATTATAATTGAAAAAAAAAGGTAATGGGTTCTCAATACAAATACCTTTAGAATTTTTCTGGAATTAAATTTTTACAACTTCAATGAAACTAAAAATTTAAATATTTGAAAATAGGCAAAAAAATTATACTAATTCTAAAGTTTGTTTTCACAAAAAATTTAGAGATAAGATGAAGTAAATTTTCATTTTTTAAATTCCAGACTAGATAACTATTGCATTAATTCCAATATCTTAATTAAATTATAGTTTAAATTATATAGCATAGAGAGATCTAGGAGAAGTACCTGCACTTATTAGAAACCTCAGGGGAGGTCAATAAAAGGGTAAAACTGTACATTCACGCACTTTGTTAACGTCTATTAGCCGACAAGTCTAACAGGGGAGATAAGTGCAATTTTAGAAATATGAGGGGTGATGTCTGTCATTATTAGAAACCTCAGGGAGGTAAGTGAAGTTTACTCTAAAAAATATCTTCACTTGCAAATAGACATAATCAGAGATGGTGATTTAGATTATACAACAGTTGTGCCTAAGTTTCCCATGTTCATTGAAACTTGCCCCAATTCGATTTATCGTAATCGATAACAATTCCATTGTCCTTCATCAATTCCTCCGAGCTTTGCCGCTGCCATATGAACCTTTGCCGTAGCAGGATCTTCGTCTCCTTCCTCAGATTCCGCGATGAAATCTCATAGAGATTTGTTACAAAGAGAGATGCGACAGCACGAGAGTGGAGTTAGGGCCGGGTTGCCGTTTAAGGCAAGTGAGGCATGGATTTTAAAAACCACATTTAGGAAGGTCCCAAAATCTGGGAAAACATTTTTTATCTGAAAGACATTCCTTGATGATATTTGATAAAAAAATTATCAAATATTATAGATGAATTGATTTTTGCACATTTTTTTTCTATCTACATTTTTTTGTCTTTTAGCCAAAAATTACATATACTTTTAACACTAAAAAATAAAAAAAGTGTGCAGATATAAAAAGAAAAGAAAAGAATGTAAATATCAATTCCCTTTGAAATTTAACCATTACAAGTAACTAGTCTAAGGCTCCGTTCCAGAAACCTTTTTAAAAAATAAGTACTTATTTTGCCACTTCTCATTTAAAAATAAGAAGGGTCATTCCACAAAACTCAAACAAAAAGTTCCTTTCACATTTTCAAACTAAAAAATAATGTAAATGAAAAAAAATTTCAAATTTTTTTTGCACCGTATTAAAGATCTCAATGAGATCTATCAAACAAGATCTATAGTGATAGGAAAATTATTTGCGTAAACACATGATTTTTGAGATTGAAGTTGCCTTATACAAAAAATAAGACTGTTGCTATGATAATAGGTGCCAGTGGAGGTAAATCGTACCGGCGGTCGCGCCACGCCGGGCCGTCTCTGGCTATCGGACGGCCGATCCGAGCCGTCCAAAAATTCGAAAAAACAAAACCGAGAGGGCATCCGCGGGAATCAACGGCATCTGAGGTATGTAGGGTGCTTGATCCGAGTACCTCTTTTCCGTGTATATATGATCAAGCACCCTACACACCTCGGATGCCGTTGATTCTCGCGTAGGGCCCCTTGTTTTTTTTTTTTAGAATTTTTGGACGGCTCGGATCGGCCGTCCGATGGCCGGAGACTGCCCGACACGGCCGCCGGTACGATTTTCCTCCCCCGCCGGTTGATACCTATACAAATTCTTCCAAAATAAGCACCAACCTTCTTATTTTTCGGAATAAGCCTTTTTATTACACAAAAAATAAGTTCTTATTTGGTTTCCGGAACGGAGCCTAAATAGGGGGTTAAAGTGGGCCCGTTCTACTTTCCCTTCTTTTTTTCAAAATTCATTTTTTTCAAATTTCAAACTTAAATATAAAGAAAATGAAAAATAATTTTATGATTTTTTTTGCACCGTATTAAAGATCTCAATGAGATCTATCAAACAAGATCCATATTGGTAGAAAAATTATTTGCATAAACACATAATTTTTGACCTTAAAATTTGGACAATGCTACTCATACAACGATCCAAACACAATAACTTATACAACTCTCACATACATGTGGGGCCCGCACATAGTAGTATGTGTGAAGCCCACATGTATATGAGAGGTTGTGTAAGTTGTTGTGTTTGAATTGTTGTGTGAGTATCATTTTTGTTAAAATTTACCTCTTTTTCAAAAAGAGTAAATTACAGTAAACCCCCCTCAACTAATCCGAATTTTCACTTAACCCCCTCCAACTACAAAACCCAACAGCATGCACCCTCTAACTATCCAGAATTGACACTTAACACCCTTTTGTTAGGTCTCCGTAGGAAAAATGCACCGACGGCCGTCTCCGGCCACCGGGCGGCCGATCCGAGCCGTCCAAAAATTAAAAAAAAAAAAAACGAGTGGGCTAACGTGGGAATCAACGGCATCCGACATGCATAGGTGCTCAATCCAAACACCCCAAGAATTTAAATGGGGTGTTTAGATCGAGCACCTACGCACGTCGGATGCGGTTGATTCCTAAGTTAGCCCACTCGGTTTTTTTTTTTTAAATTTTTGGACGGCTCGGATCGGCCGCCCGGTGGCCGGAGACGGCCGTCGGTGCATTTTTCCTACGGAGACCTAACAAAAGGGTGTTAAGTGTCAATTCTGGATAGTTAGAGGGTGCACACTGTTGGGTTTTGTAGTTGGAGGGGGTTAAGTGAAAATTTGAATTAGTTGAGGGGGTTTACTGTAATTTACTCTTTCAAAAAACCACTTTCACAAAAAGTGGAACGGCAAAGAAGGGCGAATTAATGTAAAATTCATCACCAACGAAGCCGCGCGTCCTGGTCCTTCCCTGGAGTATTTTTTTTCCTCGTACCGTACCCGTCAGAAAGTTAGGGTTTCAACTGGTTATATTCAATTGCAGATTGCGAAAGAATTCTGAATTCGTTGTTTTACGTCGATCAAAGGTGAGATTTCGACGGTCACTGTTCGCGTTTGCTTTTAGTTGCACACAGTAATTTGTTGGAATTCGTAAAATGGCCTTTCAAAATCAGCCCGACCTAGGCCTTTTTTCTTTTTTGCTTCTCTCTCTCTCTCTCTTTTTTTTTTTTATAATAATTAAATTCATACAATTTAGTTTCTAGGGTTCAGCTTTCTGTTTTCTTGAATTTTTTTTTTTTTGGGTTATTGTTGTATACACATACAGAGGTTAACAAGTGAAATTCGCTTCAGCATTGCTACACGGAGGGAAAAAATTAGACTTTGTTTGGTTTAGGTTTCGAGGGAGGTTTTTGGGGTGACGAGTGGAGAAAGATAGTTAGAGATATGAGAGTTTTAATTGAAGGGAAAACTTATTGGGGATCGTCCTGGGAGGGGGGGCGGTTTTGGAAAACCAAAGCGAACAAAGTTGGCATTTTTTGTGCCCTTAGTTTCATGCCAATGGAAGGGGGATCGGAAGAAGGTAAAAGAAAGAAAGGCTAGCAATTTGAATTTGAGTCCTGATTTAATGGCCCATTTTGTCAACAACAAGCCTGTTGGCACAGATAATATGCACACTTATTGCGCACAAAATTTTGTGTGGGGCCTACTAGACCCATAGTGGGCCCCACACAAAAAAATCCAAGCCGTTCATTAAATGTAAAATAGTTTTTCAAGGGCTCCCGCAAAAAATCAGCTCAATCCAATACCTATAATTGGTGCTCGATCCAATCATCTAACTTTTCATTATCCTGAAATTCGAATGAAAAGTTAAATAATTGGATCAAGCACCTATAGGTATCAGATTGAGCTGTTTTTTCGCGTGACATTTAATCAACGGCTCGGATTGTTTGCGTGGAACCCATAGTGGGCCCCACACAAATCTGTGCGCGATCTATGTACATATCATTTGTGTGAATAGCACAGTTGTTTTGTCAATTGATCGAAGGGAGGTTGCTGAACCTATTTTGTTGTAAACTGGGTATTATCCGAGGTTTTGATCATCTAGATTGCATAATGTTTTAGGGATAGAAAAAGTGAATATGAATGACCCTGTGTGCAAGGGAGTCAGAATTTTGTTACTAAGCTGGATCAAAAATCTTAAGCATAGTCATATGCTTTTAATATTTTTCTATCGTGTAATCTGAGAAAATGGTTTTTCTAAGATAACAAACAGGAATATGATCTCTAATCTTCATTGATAAAGTTGATATTTTGTTTGAGGTCTTTTCCAGTCTTAAAAAATGCATGATAATCACATTTGGAATGCTACTAAATGTATCTTTCCGATATGTAAAAGCAACTTATCATCCATCCATTGATCGTAGGGTTGTAAAAATAATCGCTTAACTGAATGACCATCCAAACTAGACTGAATCTGTCAATTTTGATCAATTTTTTAGTTAGTTTCAGTTTGTTTGGTTGTGAAGTACTAGATAAATCGTTTTTCGGTTCAGCTCCGGTTTATAAGATTTCTTCACTCAAGGGTCCGGTTCTTTTACGTTAGTTTCTTTACATCCACAACTTTGTTATTTCTTACTCTCTTTCTCATACCCTCTTCTGGATGTGAAACATTCTCTCTATCTTTTCTTCATACTCCTGAACACTACCTAACACTCTTTGATCCTTCTGTAGTGTTAATATTTGTTGTTACCCCTTTCAGCATTGCAATTGGACCTAGAGTTTTTTTCCGCGGGGTATAAATGAGAATTTTTGCTACTGTATTGGTACCCAACCTTGAGGCTCAATTCATCACACCAAAAACTGAACCGAACTGTGGTTTTGGTTTAGTTGATTGGCACCGGGTCAGTTCGATTCATTACTACAAACCCATATTGGCTCGGTGCAAAGTTATCTTGAAGGCTGAGCTAACCGAACTGCATGTATCCGTAATTGATCCTTGTTCGGATTGCAAAGCTCGTCCTTCACAATTTTTAGAGCAACTGAATGGACTGCATTGGGGAATTTGAGTACTTGGGGTAGGACAACAACTTTGGCATGGTCCAATTTGTAAAATAAACTCAGCCCCGGCCTTGAGGGGAAGCGGGCAAATTTTGGCCGAAGAAGGGGCCCATTTGAGTTCAAAGTTGTGTATATATATTGGAAACCTAATTCTATTCACTGATATAGCTAGTGTTTTGGTGGCGAAAGATTCACCAGTACAGGGCCTGTGGGTTCAAGTCTCGTGTCATTGAATGATGCGGTCCTCTCTCATTGTTTTTTGGTTCTTTCCGTGGGATCTGGTGGCAATTAAGATTAAAAAGTAAAACTTTTAAGTTTTGTTTTCTTAAGCCCCAATTATTTAATTGACGAATGTCGGATGGAGTTAAAATGAACAAGGCTGATGAGCTAAATCTATGTTACTGCTTAGTGTTAATATGAAGTGGATATGGGTTCAAATTTTGTGTTTTTGTGCTAAGGGAGAAGCTTACTCCACATAGATTGTGGCCTGCAGTTTGCATCTTTTTGTGAAATCATTGATGTAGGACCAGGGGCGGACGCAAGGGAGTGGTTGGGCCCCTACACAACTCCAATTATTCTCTTTATTGTACTCGTTTTTCAGGTTAATGTGAATTTTCCATAAGATTGGACCCTGCAAGTCCCTTGGATGAAAAAAAAAAAAAAAATGGTCATAAGATGCGTGGAAAAAACTCCCTAAAGTTCCTAAGTATACGAACCATTTTTTGGTCGTGTGTGGAAAATCAAATGACGGTTATGTAAGTACCAAAAATCCAGACCTACCAAATAGCAATATATACTTACTGATTATAGTTTTTGTTATCAGCGTAGAAATACATATGGTTTAGGACCCCGCTAGGTACAATTCCAGTGTCCGCCCATGTAGGACCCTCATTAGCTGTTGTTAATATTAGGTGGTTTGGTGATAGAAAATTTGTACCAAGAGATAGGTATCTGCCTAAATTTGTACCAAGAGATAGGTATCTGCCTGCTAATTACCATTTGCGCTTATGAGGTGAATCGTCAAACCATATTATTTTTTTAATGTGTGTTACAGAGCCATGTACTGTCTTTTGCTGTTCTCTGAGGATAGTATGGTTGTTTGCATGTATCTGATGACTAGGATCCTTGTATGAATTGTTGTGATGAGACCTGAGGGATACATTTTTGAAGTACTCAGGCATCTGGATTTGTCAATGGTCCTTTAGTTATCAATGTAGTCTTTGTAGAGATGAATTTAAGAGGTACGGACTATGGAATACGAAACCCCAGGAGATGGGTCAACAGTATGGATACATTGTAGTTTTAGTGAATGAATGGTATACTGTCCGACATTTTCCTTACATTTTCCTTACGAGATTAAGATTACAATTTAAAATGGATGTGTTTCCTTGCTGGTACATTTCCTGTTGGGATTTTGAAATGCAGATGCATAAACCTCTAAAGTAATTCATAGTTATAATGTGCAGTTAACTGCCATGCTGCTAAACCTTTGGTAGATTGTATTTGATTTGCTCCTTTATAGGTGGAGTAGATGGTTGACTTTTTCTTATGCTGCCTTTTTTATTTAGCTATTTATACTTGCCAGTTCTCACATACTCAGATGATACATTGATAGACTCGTGCGAAGAACAGGACTTGAACTATGGGGAAGAGGAAGTCAAAAGCAAAGCCACCACCAAAAAAGCGGATGGACAAGCTTGACAATGTTTTCAGTTGTCCATTCTGCAACCATGGCAGTAGTGTTGAATGCCGCATGTGAGGATTTCTTGAAACTTTGATTTCTAGTCACTGGGCATTTTTGTGTGGCTTTTTCAAAGGGGACCAAAAAAAACAATAAAACCATTTTTTACTTTCTACATTTCCTCTACTTTTGGTTCATGCTTGAATTATTTGCAAATAACCATAAACTAGACTTATCCGGTTATAAGAGACTTTGACTCGAGGAGCATCACTTAGATATCATTGGTTACATTAAATAAGGTGACTCGTAACTGAGGAGCTGTAATTTAGGTCTGACAACCCAATGAATAAATGAGGGCCCTAAATGCATAAGATCGGGGAAGGTCATTGATAATAATAATAATAATATGATCCGAAGGAGTCAAGTCATTTTGGTGGGTGCCAATCTTTTTGCTCACAAGGGCACTTGTCTTTATCCAGTGATATGAAGAACTCAATTGGCGAGGCCATATGCAGGATTTGCCAGGAGAGCTTCAGTACTACTGTAACAGGTATGTTTCAAACATACAACCCAGGCTGTAGCAGTTGTGAGTGTTCATTAGGAGTATCTTATAAATCCGTCGAAAAAATATGTCCATGACCTCAGATACGGCAGAAATGTGGGGAGCTTCATTGTAGCCATTTAGTAGCTAGGGTTGCTTCTCAATGAAATAGATGCCCTTTCTGACTATTTCCCTCTCTTTTTTTTCTGTGTTTGTGTTGTTTGCAGCTTTAACTGAGCCAATAGACATGTAAGTGCAGTGCAATTACTTGTTCACTCTAATAATGACTCTCTCTCTCTCTCTCTCTCTCTCTCTCTCTCTCTCTCTCTCTCTCTCTCATAGCTAGAAGTTGGAAATGTGCAGATATAGTGAATGGATTGATGAATGTGAACTAGTCAACAACGTGGATGATGATGGTGCTGAATAGCAGACTTGATGCTGAGAGTGGTTGAAGTTTTCCTCCAAATCCTGAATTTTACTTTTAACCCGCTTATTGGTGAGAGTAATGGGAGTAATTTTGAATTATTAGCTGATATAGTGGTTATATCGGCCAGTCGATTGAAGCTACTACGGCTAGCAATCAAACTTAGGGCTTGTTCTCCTAAATAAGCCACTGGCTTTCCCGCCAAAAATGAGCCAAACAAATCCAAAAAAAACAAAAATAAGCCAATAAGCCACTTGTTTCGTCTTTATTAAAAAAAATTGGATTTCGGTCAAAAAATTTTACTTTTTAGATTCCTCTCGTCGTGAGGATGCAATAATCCCCAAAAAATTGACAATAAGCCAAGTGATGAGAAAAAATTTTGAATAAGGACAAAAAATAAGCCAAAGTGGCTTATTTATCCGAACACCCCCTTAAGTAAAATATTTGCACTTCAAAACCCCTCACGAAAGAGACTTTCCAATTTCACTGCTTATTGCTTTTAGAAAAATTTTGTATTGAAGTTAATACTTAATAGTAGTTTCTTTATGTTGTACATGATACACACCTTCGTGGGTTTATAAATTACCTTCTTCCAGTGACCTTGTGATGCCTTCGGGAGTCCGTTGCCATTTTAGGAAGTACTTTTTGCATGGTCTTCTGCCTTTTGGTATATTGGTATTTAATTGAAGCAGCCGTTTGTTTGAAGGAGAACAGAAGGTTGAAGATCTGTTTATTTTATCAGTCTGAATGGTTTTTGGGCAAACCTGTAAGCGAATTTCTTTAGGAGGTTGAGTTCCAGCCATATATTGTACTGATGGGTCTGGGCTTAGGTTTCGTTTGTTGTTCTGGTCCATTTTTCGTATGGTTTTTCTTTGTTCATCATTTCTAGTTTTTGAGTTACTTAAAAGCCTCAGATTGTTCATGTACTCAAACGGGAAGAGGGATGACCATTATCTGTCAAATGGGTGTTTGCTTTGT
Organism: Rhododendron kiyosumense; assembly: GCA_019656275.1. Taxonomy (NCBI): domain Eukaryota; kingdom Viridiplantae; phylum Streptophyta; class Magnoliopsida; order Ericales; family Ericaceae; genus Rhododendron; species Rhododendron kiyosumense. The sequence goes on along the minus strand of BPLS01000486.1, from coordinate 234,662 downwards.
AAATTCTTTCTTTGGAGTTCCTATTATTCATCATAAGATAAGGGTGTGTGGTTAATCGATTTCTCTTTCTCGTTTTCCATCACTCGGTCTGGGATTCAATTCCAACCATAAATTCTCACTTCCTTAATTCCAAAGAAATTGCTTCTCTGTGGCTAGAAGCGAAGTTAAAATTTACTAAGGAATCCTTATGAGCCGTGGATTTGCAATCTCCACCCGAAGCTGATAGATATCTGAACTAACCCGTTCCAATTGGGACAGATTTAAAAAACGATTTTAAACTGCAGGTTTGGCTTTGATTTTTAACCAGAAAACAATGGCAAATTTTTGATTCGAGGTTGATTTTATACAATATTTGCGCATAGAGCATTTCCAGTCTTCACCCAAAATTCTACCCACCAAACTTGAGAAAAACCCTTTGAGAAAAACCCTTTTTGGGTTTGCCTCACTCCAATGGCAAAATGATGTGTTAACCCAAATCTATTACTCCTATTTTTTATGTTCCCAAGTTCATCTCTCTCTCTCTCTCTCTCTCTCTCTCTCTCTCTCTCTCGCCTCTACTCTGATGGCACTCCAATGACTCTAATAGCTCTCTGACAACGACTCCAACGAAGCAACGGTCAGGAAGGTGGGTAAAGGTGGTTGTCAGAGCAATGGTTCTATGGCTGCAATGCTAGAAATGGCAGAACAGTAAATACTGAATGAAGTCAGTAGAGCCGTTGGAAGAATGGGGAGTGGTCTGAGTTGTCCCAGATTTGGGAAAACAAATGGCTAAACCCCAAAATGGGGAGGGACTTGAGTAAAGGGATTGGTTTGTAAGGTTTTTGCCCAAATTTAGTGTAGTAGTTATTTTTGCCAAAATTTTGCCCATATCCGAACCAATCCCTGTCGGACACATGGTTACAATCTAGGCGGAGAGAATTCTATCGGGTTTGGTTATGGTTCAAAATTTTCGCATTTTGGCTCGGTTATGTCCAAAACTCGGGCCAAACTGTCCCATTGCCCTCCATATTCAAGAACTAATCTAGTTAATTATAATGAAGCTTTAGACCAAGAATTCTCAAATCCTTTTTGGCCCCAAAACTAACGCCCCAAATGTCTAGAGGCCGTTGGCCCAACGACATTAGGGTGCACTTTGTGTTACGAGTAAAGAGCTCAAGAGTTCCAACTCCACTATGGTGATAATCCAACTATTCTAACAATACCAAAAGGATAATCCAAACCAACCTTTGTTTTCCAAGAAATCCATTACATGGTGGTTCTATTTACATTCTAAGAAAACATTCATTGTTCAAAAATTTGGAAGAGTTTTCTGATCACGAGAAGTTACACTTGCATTGTGATTCAGAATATTTGTTACATAAGTGGCCATTGATAAAGTGTAGCAGCAACTAAAAGGATAATCCATTAATCCATCCGGATACATTTGAATCTAAAGCAGAATACAGATCCATCCTGCCCAGGGAGACACTCAAGATCAAATATTAAGTGCAGCGGTATAATAGACAGCCACTGGAAACTCACAAATACTCGTTTCCCACAAACACGACTACGCATGTCCCAAGGATAATAAGAAAAGCATTCTATGTATCCAGCGACGACCAGTTACAACTTTCTGCAAATACTTGCCATGAAATTCGACCTTTGGTAGGTATAATTAGATGAAACTCTTAGAACCTAAATAATAACGGTTTGGCAGGCATCACAATTGTCCACCTGCCAATCTATTTCTGCCAAGTGCCGACCCACAGTATATTTTCCAGTATAAGTACACTGCAACTAGTTAATAAAATGACATAAGAGCAGCCAAATTTACCATTCTGGGAACCATCTTCCACCAGTTAGAATATGCTCCAAAAGCCAAAATGTTGTAGACCTCCAGCTCCATATGGCATTCAACTATGCACAAGATCCTCGAGATAAAAACGAGGTTCAATTGCTGAAAGACTTAAGGCTGGATGTTATAGAGTTAAACAAAACTACTACCCGGTGAAACAATTAAGTCGATGTATACTACTAGACCGACCAAAAAGCCACTTATTCCTTGAGCAAACAAGTTTCTTCAAACTACGTCAAGTAGTAGCCACCATTCAAGTTGTCAACAAGGTAATCATAGGGCCCACCGGTTCCATAGTCAAACCCTTCATTTGTAGGAGTCATTAATTTTGGAGCAGAATAAATATTACCGGCACTATCCTTCAGAGTAGTAGCCTTGGTCCTACCCTTCACAGATCGCTTGTTATCCGAAGGAAACTCGGCAGTGAGCCTTCCTAGTTGCTTCTGCAAATCAGCAACTGAGTCATTTGTTAATTTCACTTTTGTGCTCTTCTTCCCATCAACCATCTTAAATTCCAACCTATACAATGCACAAGCATCACACTTGTTGATCTCGTATTCATACAAGTGCCACTCAAAGTCTTTCCTTGGTTGTGGATCCATATAATATGATCTTTTCAGCCCTCCAAATTCATTCATCACTTGCTTCCTCGACTCATGCCAACCGCGTCCATTATAGTCTGGCAGTGATCGTTGCTTTCGATTCCCACTCTCAAATGCCCTTCGAGGCTTATCAAAAAAGAGCCACTCCCTGATTGTTTCACCTTCAAGAACTGTAAGATCAAAAAGCTCTGCAATAGCAAATTGGAGAAAAAAGAACATAAGGATTATACGTTGTCCCCAAAATTTAGATGTACTTTAGGCTCCATTTGTTTTGACATAAGATAATTTCCTCCAAAACATTTTATCCAGTTTCCATTGTTTTCGTTGGACAAAAGTACATTAAATATATCGGAAGTAACACATTTTCCGCTGTATGGCCAAAATCGAATTTGTTTCCAGTTACCCGTAAGATTCTTGACCCTATGATACCCATTATCAACAGCCCCAAAATGTGTGTGAGAGAGAGAGGGCGGGGGTTGCTCTTCATGGTAAAGTTTCAATGGTTAGGTACAGAAGTTCATGTTACAATTGTATTCCTCTTTAAGTTTCTCCACTTGAGGAAGTACATAAAGGTAATCATAAATTGCATGTATGTCATTTGAAATATCGTGTTTGCAATTATTTCTCCAATTATCGGTTTCAGAATTTTGTTTGTAATGGAAAACACTACTTAATCTAACACAGCAAAACAAAAGGAAAAGATTATCTTTCGCAAACTAGTTTTCCATCGAGAATATTAAACATTGTAAAATATCTTACGTCAAAACAAATGGAGCCTTGGGGGACAAACACTTACCAGGAGCATTCCACGGAGACTTCGTAGTTGCAGCACCCTCGCATTCGGGGATACCAACATCCTTTCCCAGTGCTCTTGCACTAAGAGCAGCAAAAAGCAGACCATCCTTTAGGCCAATGCCCCCAGGTCGCAGAACCGGAGACATACCAGGAGGCCCTTCATTCAGTGCAAGTGCTGCATGAAAGCTACTGCAATAGTCTTGACACCAATCCAATGCTTGAGCAGGCCTGGGACAATCCCAGAGTGCACATTTTGGCCCCAAGAACGCGGACGGTGGAGGGCAAATATTTGGCAAAATGCCAGAAATCTGATGCATAGCATCCTCCCCATACAGAGCCCCAGTACCATCTAAACCAGAGTAGAAGTCATATGCATGATAGTCCAACTGAGAGGGAAAACCTGAGCTATTGACTCCCATGTTTTGAACTACTGAAGGGGAGCCTTTGTATTGATCAACCAATTGGAAGTCGTGCTGATGTGGCCGCTGATTCACACCAAAGCCGTGCATCATGCACATATTTTCAGTAAAAGTAAACCACAAATAGCTCTTGGAGAATTGCCAAGCAGGGAAAATTCTCATTAAACCAGAGATGAATACAAAAAAAGAAGGAATTAAAGGTCAGTCTACATTCAATGAATAGGAGGACAAATAGGATAATAGATGTCTAAAATGTAGGTGTTCATCCTATATGAGAAAAAGAAATATAACCTAAGTCAATGCACAGAGCAAGGCGTGACGTGGATACGGAATAAGAGACTAGAGTTTCAGAAAACTTGTGAAAGGGATCCATTTGGATGGAACTTCATATAAGGAAACTTAGTGGGTAGAGTAATAAGATTTAATTGGAAAAATGAAAAAAAAAAATTGGGCAGAGAAATTCGCAAAAGCAACAGTAAACTTGCAGTGAGTATAGCCAAAAGCAGATGAAAGGGAGAATGAGGCATACAAATTTATTAAGGTGAGGAGTTAAAGAACACGGGGCCTTAATTAAACAAGGCGTGCATGATTAAAGAAACAAACAGAAAGGAATCTTAGAGTAATGAGGCTAACATAGAATTGATAGGTTCAAAAACTTCCAACTAATGAAACAGAAACCAATGCGATGATACTAGATTTGAGGTCAAAACCGGTATGCACTTCATAACACCAATTAAAAGGTGTATAACAAAACATGGACAGTAGAAGGTAGTTAAAGAGGACAATGCTTGATGAATGAGCTAATTAGCAGCCGCTTTTTTTCTTGGAGGGCAAGAATCGTAAGATGCTTGTGGCTGACAAAGGATTCTGTGGTGGAAGAGAAAGGGAAGAATGGCAACAAAATAAGTTGCAGTAAACCAGTACAACGCGATAAAGCAGAAAAACATCAAGTTTCATATGGCTAAATCAAATCAAGCACAGCAGCTCCAGCATGGAAAATGCTCACAATTCTACTACTTATATCTTTTCTGGTGCTTCCGGCCTTTTTTGCTTAGCCGGTCAACAGAAGTGCCAAACCTTACATTAATAAGGACAAAGGTGAGTTTCAAAGTAGAAATAACTCCATCCTATCAAACCGTATTAGAGAGTAATTAACAACACAAATCAGAGATAGAACCACCACCAAAACTACATGGTAGAGGACAGCAGATGAAAAATTACTGGAGACTTCACATAGATAGAGGACAGCAGGTGCCCAACATTGGATAACTGACAGTGGTGGAACAGAGGAACTTAGAAAACCACCTATACCAGTTATTTGTTTTTGAAGAAACATAACACATGCTAAACATGCTACAAGGTTTGATTAAGCAGAAAATGGATTGATAACACATGGAAGAGCTGTGAGAACAGCTAGAAAGTTCAGAAACAAAGTTAGTATACAGAATAGAGACAGCAACTGAATCTTTATCCTGTCAATAAGCTTGTCTTAAAAGATCGTATCACACTCTACATGAGTACTCCAATTTAGATTTAGTCAATAAAACTGGCACTGCAAGTAAAAAGACACAGATATGTCTCCAATAATTTTAAAGGAAGTAGCACTCTATGGGCAGGGGCAGGACTAAAACTTTCGGACAGTTTGCCATTTCCAAATAAAAAAATAAACATGTATCAATATTCACAAATAGAAAAATCACAACCGCCCTAACAAGGAAATGCTAACTACTACCCATAGGACAGTGTTTAGTGAGCCAAAAGTGCCTAGTTATCTGTAAAAAGTGCATATACCGGTGTGAATGCGTATGGATGTCCGCAGAACGTGTCCTTTGAAATTCCAACTTCTTTTATATGTACTGTGTACATTATCGATGCCTATCCACTACTGGGAGGTGTTCAGCAAAATTACAGTGTAAGGAGGCAAAGTCTGTAAGTTTACTGTGAGTGCTTCATGGTTTGATCATCATCACAGTTGCGAGGTTCAATTGGCAAAATCAAACCTCAATTTGGCAATGGAGAAATTTGAAAGACAATAGGGTCTAGTGAACCCACTTGACAAAATGTCCCTCCACCTATATATGATACTATGATTAATTGAATATAGGAGTAACTGGTATCATTAAATGCATGTTCCCAAAAATAGAATAACAAAGCCACAATTGTATACCTGCTGGAAGCCAGTACTATCGCTAACTTTTTGAGCATCGGGCTCAGGCTTCGGGGCAGCTAATGCACTGGTAGCATCATCTTCTTCCTCACACAGGTGCAGCAGCCTATAAATATCTGATGAAAAAGTCCCTAAACTCCCACCCTGCAAAATCACTCATTCACGACCCAAATTACAACTATGTAATTCACATTAGACAAACACATCCATATATATTACTCTATTGGTGACCGATGAAAAAGACCCCAAGCACCCACCATGCAAAATCAATCATTCACAACCCCAATTATAAATACACATACTGACATGCCCAAAAGTTTTCAAAACCATATTCTTGTAGCAGTAATCTTAATACAAATTGTTTCAATTCTACACGTTTGCCAGGCCAGATCTGTTTCTAGAAGTATGACATCTGCCACCACCACTTCCACAAATGCCAACTCACATATTTTCCTCCTCGACGTTCGGAGCCTTCTTTACCCATCTATAAACCATGGGTTCTTCAAAAATGTTGTCATACAAGTATAAGTGCTGGAACGGCTCCGGTACCAGCGGTACAACAAAATACAAACAGCTTACGCCAAAGATATAGCGAGAACATTTGATATTCCGGTACGCCTTGGGTACAGCTACGGGCACGTCTCTATTGTATGCCTATAATTCTTCATATTTTTGTGTGGTGCACTGCAACGTTTATATTAAGAAGTGCTTTTCCTTCCTTCCAATTCTAAGGTCTAAGCTTTTCTATTTACTCTTCTTATACATATTATAGGAAGAGAACTAATTTAGAGTACCAAACAAAAAAGTTCGTAAAGTTGAACTCCAATTGGACATACACGAAAGAAGAAGATCATGCCTGCCTTTGGAGCTACTTTATCAAATTGAAGAATGAAAGAGGAGGAACTACCGAAAAATGAAGCAACAGAATTATCAAATTTATGAAGATCAGCCCGTACCTAAGAGGGTACATGAACGGTAAAAGTTTCGCATTAACTAGATCAAGATGAAGTATTATTGAATTGTTTGAATTTACTGCTAATTTTTCTTTTGCCTTATATTTTGTTATCTTTATACATATATGCATAAAGTTCAATATTAAGACTTGTATATGAATTACAAACCTAGCCCAGTCGCTCCCATTAACTATTTTTCTAGGTTTTGTTGTATCCCCGATTCCCCATACCTGTAACATGCCATATGTCACCATACCCATATGCCATACCTGTACACGTACCCCATAGGTGCCCGTCCATGTCCATGTCCATAGGGACCATCACAATTCACAATAATTTACACAATCCGTGCGCAGAGAGCCGGCCCTGACATTTTCGAGGCCTAAAGCAAATTTTTAATGGAGGCCCTAGGTTATTGTAAAAAATAAATAAATTCATTATAGGTGACTAATACAGATAAAAAATAAAACATGGTATTTTTAGTTTCTAACTAAAATAAACTTTAAAATTCTTTAACAATTAGAAAAAAATAAAACAAACACAATGAAGTATTACTTACATTATTCATTTTCTCTAGCTAATCATGTTATTAACTTTACTCTTGTAATAATACTATTTTTAGCAATAAAAAATAATTAATTTTAACCTCTCTTCTTTTTTATCAAAGTTTGTTGAGTGAAAACAAATTATTTTGGTTTATTTATTGTCGACAGTGATTTTTTTGTGAATTTGATATTAAAAGTAAGATTACAACAAACAAAAAGAAAATAACAAAAAATTTCTCAAAAACTTATATAGTATGTAAAAGTGATACCGTAAGTAATCCTACAGTATAATAAAGCAAAAATTAATATTACGAGAGGTCCCTCCCAAGACTTGAACTAGAGACTAGAGACCCCTCGGTTTAAAGTCTTTGCACGCACCACTGGTGTCAAATGCCTTTATGCATTGTAACAAGGAACATTTTATATATCATATATTTACGTTTTTCTATAGAAAATGAGGCCCTAATTTTTGCTCAAATTTTGAGGCTTAAAGCGACCGCACCTTGGGCTTTAGCCCAACGCCGGCCCTCCAGAAAGCACTGTTATATAAGCATGTGGAGTAAAGGTCACAAACAGGAGATCTGAAGCAATACCTGCAAAGAAGAGGCCGGGGAGGGCTCATTGAGTTCAGCTTTCCACTCACGAAGCATCTGATGCACTTGCTCTTCGAGCACGGCCGCCTCGATCGAACGGCTCTCCTTCCTCGCTGATTGAAGATCTGCAAACATGCCTTGGAGATCATCCACACGGTTCTTCGCCCTGTCCTTGAAGTGCTGGTGCGACGCTGTCTTGCACACACCACTCTTCGATCCTTTCCCCATCAAAAGCAAAACTCTAACAATTTCCTTCTATCCACCTACGTAAACCACAGTTCACGAAAGTTCAACAGTGTCAATTTCCAAATTAAAACAAGAAGTCGGACGCAGAAAACCCTAGAATCTCACAATCCACCTATGAAAAGCAGCAGTTCAACAGTCTCAGTTCCACAATTCCAAACACATCGACTCAGAACCTAAAAAATTCAAAATCCAACTACAAAAACCAGTCCAACAGCCTCAACCCCCACAATATAAAAAAAAAAAAAACTAATATGACTCAGAAACCCTGAACTTCTCTCAGGTTTGAAAGCTAGTCCAGAAAACTGAGTTATCAAAAAAAGAAACCCTAAACTTCCACAATACACCTACAAAAACACAGTTGAACAGTCTCAATTTGAGCACAGAAACCCCAAATTGGACTTGGAAACCCTAAATTTTGACTCGATCACGACCGTTTGAGACGACAATAAAAAAAATGCGAGGAAAACGGAAACGAAGATAAAAGGAAAGTGGCAGTGACCGAGAGAAAAAAGTCCAATGAAATTGCTGCTAAAATTCAAGAGGAAGAAAGATTGATCGGGTAGAAAGCTATTGATACCTTTCTAAGACGCAAGCCTGATCTGTTGAGGGAGCGGATGAGTATATGTATGCGGAGAGAGAGAGCGAGAGCGCTCTTTGGAATGGTAAAGGTATTTGGGCAAAGTCAGTCCGGTATTCCACCCGGCAAAGCGATGTGCGTACGCGGCAAAAGATTGAGTGGAATTATACTTTTTTATATGGTATTCTCCCCTGAGGTTTCTTACAAATACTGATCAGAGCCCCAAACTTATTCAACTAATTAGAGCAAGTTTACCGGTTATTTGCTAAAAAATCTCTTGAACAATGCATATTTTTCATTTTATCTATTTACATTTTTTTCAATACTACACTAATACAATCTATTTTACCTATTCTTTATTTGAATACTAATTTTCTTTTTCATGTGTGTACACAAGGAGGGAAGGATGGGACAAGGAGAATAGGAGAGAGAAATGAAAAATTGATACAATAATGGGTACTTAATGAATAGTTCGTAGGTATATTTAGCTAACCTTTTTTAAAAGGAATAATAACTCCCTCTTTACTTAAGCTGGTGCAGTGCCCATTTTGAGGTTTTGCTTAGATAAAATACCCAAAATGCTATTTTAACTGGACTGATAAATTTGCTCTTATACCGACCTTACTTGAATGGAAATAACATAAATTAGTGAGATCCACTCCGTTGGTTTCCCGTGAGATTTTTTGGATTCCATGTTAATGACCTTAATAAATAAATAAATAAATAAGCTTTGTCTAGCTCCCACTTTGCCCCGTTAAAGATTGATTTGTGGATTCTCTCGTGGATCTCTAGTTGCTCTGCGTTACTCACATTTGAAGGAGCTGGTGTAATTAGTTAAAAGGTTGGGGCACAATTTGTTTATAAGAAACCTCAAGGGAGATCTGTGCAAATTACCCCTTTTAATCACAGGGGAAATTTATACTTTGTTTCTTTTTGGGGCGACATTTCGCAGTCCTTTATTTTTTTTCACAGTCTGTTAAAAATTTTCAATTATATTCGACAGATAGTTACCGAAATTGAGATACATTTTCAGTATCCAATTACCGAAATATAATATTTTTTTCAATAGCTATATTTACTGAAAATACATATTCAGCAGTTATTTACCGAAAGTTGAACATATTTTTGACATGTAGTTTTCGAAATATAATCTTGTTTTCAACAGCTATTTACCGAAATGTTATGTATGATTTTCAATAACCATTTACCGAAATGTAGTGGGCTGCGGGAGAAAATAGGGGCCTGCAAATAGTCATCCAACCACGTATCATTAAAGGCTCGGCACTTACAAGAAACCAAAGCTACAAAAATCAAAAAACATTTGCATCACAGCCAACAGATAAACAAATTACAACGAAGGGTTTACCTAATTTCTTCCATCAAGGCACAACACATTTACACAAACAGAATTGACACTTCATAAAGGCCATTAAAACCAACCAACGACCAAGAAACAGGCACTCAAGAAATCACAGATTCTAATCAATGCATAAACATAAATAAATAAAACGTGGATTCCTATACGACAGCAGCAACACAGTAAGAGGATACAACACAATTCTTGTGGACAGAATCCACTAAGCACGTCGGCCGAATCCAGGTGAGAAGGCGGAGGCGGAGCACCGTCAATAGAGGATGCAGTCGAGACCTCGAACTAGATCAATGGAGAGACTTCGAGGCAAGCCCCCGCAAACACGACAACCTCCGAGCGCAAATACCTAAGTCAACGCCGTAAGAAATCTGGTAGACCGTTGAATCCACGACTACCGAGACCAAAGTGAATCCAAAAGCCAAATCACAACGTCAGAATGCCAAACCAACTCCAAACCACAGATTATTGCCCAAGACTTTGGACCTACCAGATCTGGGGGAGATCTAGTTTTGGAACAGAGCCGAATCTAGAGGAAACCTTGACTAGGAAGATCCTGATTGGTGAGGACCAACTGGAGGGAAAATCAGGCGAAAAAAATCGTCGGAAAGACAAACCCTCCCCTACTTCGGTCTAGACTTTTAAGTAGAATCCTTCCTCCTAGTTTTAAATGACCGTCATGCCCATTTGGGAATGGAGCGTGCAATTTGCACTTGATGATATGAGCCGTTTTGTTGTAGGCTTGTCAAATAGAATATGTCACACAAAAATTTAAGTTGATTGGATACCAGTAACTACCTTGCCGGAGCACTTTAGTCATGCAAAAAATGACTAAGATCTCAATGGGTGGTAAATATGAATAACGTCTGTAAGATCTCTTGTGTGATTCCTTATGTGATATGAAATGTGACTCATCATAATACCATTTGAGGATCTGATCCTTTTGTTGATCTCCATGTGTTTATCAACTATGCAAGAAATCAGATTAATCGAACATCGATAAAATTTTAGTCAAGTTTGACTATTTATTTTACTTGTGAAAAATATGTTGTTTATTTTACTTGTAACAAATATATTCCATTCAGTAAATATACCAAAGTCAAATTAACTAAATTTTTGTATGGATGATATGGGGGGTTGATTTCTCCGTTGACCGTTGACTCGAGAGATATAGCATCGCTCTTCGTGTACTTGCAGAACCGGAGGGGGTTGTTCCTCCGGGAGAAGCTCCGATGATAAAGTCAGTATGGGGGACTGGAAGAAGGAGGATCTTTGTAAGGAGTTTTCTTGAGAAAGAGAGAGAGAGAGAGTAAGAAATCTAAACCTCCTTCTTGGATGAGATACCCATCTATTTATAGGCAAAGATGAGGAAAGTAAATGTGATGCAAGCTGTCCCTGACACCCACGTGACTGGCTATGCTCGGATGACGTCATGAGTCAGAGGCATTAATTGTCTGTCTCCTGTTAGGGGTTAGTGAACCGCCCGCTCAGGGCTAGAGGGGTCACATCAACCAGAGATGTCACCTCATCTACCAAAGAAGGTTTCCCACGTTTCTCAAGAACCCTATAGACGGTTCTGAAAGAGCGGTCTCCGAGTAAGAACGTCTTGACCGAAGAAACAACGGCCCATAGAACAAAACGTTTTTACCGAACGAACAAAGCCTTCCTGAGCGAACCAAGAATATCATCCTTCGGCAATAGTATTGAAGCTCGGCTAAGCACTTCCACTCCCTTTATCCTTCGGAGATTGGGCGCAGGTATTACATCTGGGCCCTCCTGGAGACAAACGAACTGAGACAACTATTCGTTTAAGGATAGCACAACAAATCCCTTTCGCTTATTTGAACCTTCTAATCCCTCGGATATTTCGTTCCCCTACAATAGCCCCTCAACTCCTGTTTCCTAGCTTCTGCGGGGGAAGAGGAGTTGAAAGAATAGCAATCGAAGAACAATAGCCGAAGAACAATGGCCGAAGAATAGTAGCCGAAGAACAGTAGCCGAAGAACTTCAGCCGAGGAACTTCAGCAGAGGCAAGATCATCGTAAGGCTCCCTGAGCGTCGAACGTATGTCAAACGTCAGAAAGATATCGAATCGTCAGAGCTGTAACTTCCATTTAATGCTCCTGCAACCGCCGGGTTCAAAGGACACCACGTGTCACCACGATATTGGACGTCGATACGGCGCACCCCATCAATCCCCACGCGTCACTCATCAACGGCCACATCAATCTCCCGCCCAAATCCTATGGTTGGGGGGCTCGGCACCGCTTCGAATTCCACCCTAGCCATATAAAAGCGGAGGGAGGAGAGAGAGAATCAATTTTTCTCTCCTCCTCCTAGACGACTCTGCAATCTCGACGCCATTTTCACCCTTTCAAAACTCCAGCCATTTTTGAAGATTTGAAACAGATCTTGCCCCGTTTTCGCTTTGATTTGAAGGTATGCTTCTGTATTCTCTGCATCTCTCTGTATTTTTTGCCATTTTCCGTCTGTTTTTGGCCCTTATTTTTTCGTTTTTGTCTGGTATCACCGCCTCTACACTGTAGATGAGGTTGAAGATGTTCTTGTGTTCTTCCGAACGTACGTGCATCTTCAACCTGTGTTCTTCCGAGCACGCATAGAGATATTTTTCCTCTTAGATTTTAAATTTCCCATTTGACACGTAGTCCCTCGGACAAACCGATATGCTCGGTTCGACCCTATCACCGAACATAGTCACACTAGGACTTGACCATGCAACTCGCTGTCGGTCTAATCCCTTACACTTTTGTTTCTAGGTATGGAGAATTCTCCCTCGGTTTCCTCTGGAGAGTCGTATCGCTCGGTCGATAGTGCGTCGCTAGGCGCTGGGGGTGCAAACCTGGCGATTGCTGACGCCATCTCCAACTTAGCTCAGAACTACCATGTTCGGGGCGATGACGTGGGATCCGAAGATTTTGAAGACATCGAGATCCCCTCACAAATAACTCCTCTCCGAACGATGGCCCCAGATAATGAAATCATAGACTTAGAGGGCCTGTCGGACAGGGAACTAGGTGATCCCACAGAGGAAGGCGTGGACACCGAAGAGACGGTGTCCGAAAGGGACGTAGCCGGAAGAGACGTCCCCACAGCTTCATCGAGCCACGCCGAAGGCGGAGAGGGGGCTGCTGGACCTTCCAAACCTCAAAGGAAAAAGAGGAAGATAGTCCCTCTAGACCCCGACGTAATTCCAGATCGAGCAGGAAAGGAGCCATGCCCTTACTGGAGATCTTTTGAAAGTGAAGAAGGCATTAGATCCTTCCGCCGAGACTACGGAGTTCCGAACAACGTCGTCATCATTCCGGTCCCTGGCCCTCGGATCAGGTTCAGTGATGAACACATTACTGTCCCTCTGATGGCCATTACCGAAGGCGGGCTTCGGTTCTCGATGCATAGGATCTTTAGGGAGATCCTTTACCGCTTTTCGCTCACTCCGTGCCAGTTGAGCGTCAACTTCTTTCGTATAATCCATTCAATTATCAAGCTCGCCGAGCTAAAAATGTTCCCGCTCGAGGCTCATCACATTTTCGAGAATTACACGATGTCTTGGAATGTAAGATACTCTCGATATTATCTGTGCTCCCGAAGGAGCATGGCGAAGATCATTCCTGAGGGAATGTACGACTCCAAGAAATGGGCCTCGGATTACGTTGAAGTTAGGGGGAACTTTCAATATCCCCCCGACGAGTATGGCCATTTCGAAGTTGCTAAGCGTAAGGGCGACCCTTGTAAGAAATCAAGATCTTTCCCCCTTATTATTATTGTTATTATTTACATCATTCGTCTTACATTGCTATTCGTTGCTCGTCACACTGATACTTTCATTCCTTTCCTTGACAGCCACTACAAAGATCAATAAGAGTTTGTTGAAGGTAGCGAGGGGGTGCAAACTTGCTGCCACTCTCCTCACAATTCCATGGGAGGAGAGAGACGCCCCAACGATCCTCGAGTACAAAGCCACGTATGGAGGGAGGATCCGAAAGAAAGAAGCTGACAAGGAGGAAGCGTCCACCGAAGACCTTCCGATTGAGCTCCTTCCGAGTATCAATAAGCCACTCCGAGGTTTAATCCGCGAGCCATCCAAAGGCACGACTCCCGAAGAAGAAGAAACCATGCCTCCGCGTAGCATGAAGGACGTGCTTCAAAAGAAGCTGGAGGAGAAGGAAAAAGAAAGGCCCTACAGAAGAAAACTGGGGCTGCAGGGGCCTCAGGCTCTGCACCGAGCAAGAAGGTGCCTCCCCAACCTACTCAAAAACGTCCTCCGCCAGCTCCCTCATCGCCGAAGGGCGCCCCAGCAACGAAGAAGCAGAAGACGACCGCTTCTACCGAGGCTAGAGGGGTAGTCCTGAAGCCGACAGAGAAGGGGAAGGAGACGGAGGAGGAAAACACCCCATGGTTGCCGAGCTTCATCAACCCTGACAAAAAGCAGGTGTTGAAGTCCGACAGCCTGCGGGAAGATCCTTCCCTCGCTCTGACCCTCCTGTCTGGAGTGGGCTTGCCGAGGGACATTCAGTCACCTCCCTCGCTCAAGGCTGCCCTCACTGAATACTACTACCATGCGGACTGAATACTACTACCATGCCACAAGGGTAAGTCCTTTTGGTTTACTTAGTTGGTTCTATTTATTTACTTAAACACGCTGATAGAAGCATTCTTGTTCGTTTTCTTCAGGCCTCCCAGTCTATCATGAGCGTGAATCTTCACTTGACCGAACACGAGAAGAAGAGGAAGCTGATGCTGCAATCTCTTCAAGTCAATAAAGATGCGGCCGAGGAATATAAGAGAAGCTGGGAGGAGTCTGAGACGGCTCGCCAGGCCCTAGAGACACAGGTGGCCAACCTCAACGATCTAGTCAAAGGCATGCAGGAATCTGCCGAGAAGACTAGATCTGAGGGGAAGGACGAGGGCCTGGCCGAGGGCAGAGCTCTGGGGCGGGAAGAGATGAGGACGGAGATGGAGGGGGAGTTACAAAAAGAATATAACCGGGGTTACTACGAGGCTGAGGAGGCATCTGCTGAGGAGCTCGCCGAGGCCCAAGTTGAGATGATGGAAGAACAGCATAATGTGAGCTTTATGTTGGGCTACAACAGAGGCTTCGACGACGCCGGGGTAGAATCAGATGACGAGAGGAGATCACTAGTTGAAATTCCTTCTCGTGATTCAACCGAGGCGCAGCAACAAGAAGCCGAGCAGCCAGCTTCAACTACTGAGCCCACAAACCAGCCCATCGAGGTTGAGACTCCCTTGGCTCATCCTCCAGAGGAACCCACCCTATCTCTGTTCCCCGCCCCTTAGGAAGTTCAGGGCAATTTGTTTCTGTGATCTTTTTTGTGTTGTTTTTTTTTTTTGGTAATGTTAGAACGAGTCGAACAAACGTTGCAAATATGTAGGAACGTGGATTTTGGGAAATATATGGAGTTTGAGATTTGTTAAGTATTTTTGTTCGGATAAATGTTCATATTGTAAGAATAGTGATATGTATGATCAGAATGCCATTTTGATGCTCTCTTTAGTAGAATTATGTTCCCAACGTTCCCAATAGTAGCCCCCTGTCTCGGTGGTTTGCCGAGTGATAGGGACGAGAAGTCAACGAGACAGTAAGGAGGGAACAGAGGGACGAGCACAGCTGGTATTGCAGCCAACCGAGTAGAATACCGAAGGCTACGAGGATTTTGCCCAAACGAATGAAATACTGAGGGCTACGAGGGTTATGCCCAAACGAGTGGAATACCGAGGCTACGAGGGTTACGCCCAAATGAATGAAATACCGAGCCCAACGGCTGAACGTGGGCGAGGTGAAATTCCCAAAAGACATAAGAACAAACGAAGGAGTGGTGAAATGAAAATTTCATAAAAAAGGTCTCAAGGCTTACAGGGAGACAAAACAAAAATTACAACAAAAGTTAAACAAAAGGTGCATAAGGCAACAGTTAGTCGTGGAACTTTCGAAGCTTCTGAGCGTTCCAAGGGTTAGGTATGGGTGTGCCATCCATTTCAGTGAGTTTATAAACTCCATGGCCTATCTTCGCCGTTACTCGGAAGGGACCTTCATACGGATCCTTGAGTTTGGTCAACTTGTTGGCTTCGACAACCATTCGAAGAACAAGATCGCCAACTTGAAATGGCCGAGCACGAACATTCTTATTGTAGCCCCTAGCAACTTCCTGTTGATAGGCAGCATGCCGAAGGTTGGTGTTGTCACGAAATTCTTCGGCAAAATCAAGTTCAGAACCCACGAGTGCATGATTATCCACGGGGTTAAAATTCTTAGTGCGAGCTGTTGGAATCAATGCAGAAAGTGGTAGGACAACTTCCATGCCATAGGCTATTGAGAACGGGGTTCGGCCTGTTGAGCGCCGAGGCGTAGTACGGTAGGCCCATAAAACGTGAGGGAGCTCCTCAACCCATAACCCGAGCTTCCGATCCAGATGTCGCTTGAGTCCCCGAGTGATGGTTTTATTGGAAGCTTCAGCCTGGCCATTACCCTGAGGGTATGCCACCGAGAAATTCTGGATCGTAATCTTACACCGTTTGTAAAAAGCTTTAAGGGCGGATGCCACGAATTGGGAGCCATTATCCGAGAGGATGGCGTAAGGAACGCCGAACCTCGAGATGATATGCTTCCAAATGAAACGCTCCACGTCTCCAGCGGTTGTCTTGACCATGGGTTTTGCCTCAACCCACTTGGTGAACAAGTCGGTAGCAGTAAGTAGATACTCGAATTCCCCTGGTGCCTTGGGCAGCTTCCCTACAATATCGAAAGCCCATACAGCGAATGGCCAAGGACTAGAGACCATCTTGAGTGGGAAGGTAGGCTGATGGATAAGGGAGGCTTGTTTCTGACACCGAACACAACATTTCACATACTCCTCAGATTGCTTCACCATCTTCGGCCACCCGTACCCTTGAGTCAGAGCCCATTGCGCCATGCTTCGCCCTCCTGAATGAGCCCCATAACTACTCGAGTGTAGCTCGTCCAGGATCCCTTCCACTTGATTTTCATACACCACCTTCAAATCAGGCCTGGTGAATGTGCGTCGATAGAGATGTCCATTGGGATCCAAAAAGTAATTGGCAGCCCTACATTATACCTTATGAGCTTCCTTCCTATCCGTCGGCAGGGCTTGAGTTTGCAAATACGAAACGATGGGATCTAGTTAGCTTGATCCAAAAGATATTGCTGCCACGGGAGGATCGGAGGGTTCAAAGGTCGGAGTTTCCACCTCGTCAAAACTAATAGTGCGACTACCCGAGGCTCGATAAACCGAGCGAGACCTGCCAGGGCGTCTGCATGAGCGTTATGTTCCCGAGTGATCCACTCAATCTTTACGCGCCCAAATTGCTTGAAATGAGCTAAGACGTGGCTGACATAGGCATTCATACGCTCATCCCTAGCTTGGTAATCATCATTTAGATGGCCCACAATCAACCTCGAATTACAAAACACATGAACCGAGTCTGCGCCAAGTCGTAGAGCGAGCCGCAATCCTACAATCAGGGCTTCATACTCGGCCTCGTTGTTGGTTGCCTGGTAGCCGATTGAAACAACATTTTCATGCACGGTTCCTTTGGGTGACACAAGGACTATGCCAGCCCCAGCCCCATTGATATTTGAGGCTCCATCCACAGTCATGCGCCATGCTTCTCCGGAGAATAACTCCCACTCCTTCATAGGCCTTTTCTTGCCGAACGTATATCAAGAACGATGAGGTTTGGGCGGGGGAATAACCCATTCTTCTGTGGCATCTTCATGCTCTCGCCGTGCTACTTCTTCAGCAGCAGCCAACGCATTGGCCTCATCCTTCAACCCAGGGGTAAGCTTGACGAAGAAGTCAGCCAAAATCTGCCCTTTGACGGCAGTCCGAGGTTTGAACTATATGTCATAATTAGCCAAGTCCTAGGAAAACTTGAGGATCCGGCTTGATGAATCTGTCTTCCGAAGCACGGCTTTGCGAGGGAACTCAGTAAGGACCACAATCCTATGGCATTGGAAATAAGGCAAGAGGCTCGTTTTAGCTGAAACAAGGGCCAATGCTAACTTCTCCATAGACAGATACCTTGTCTGAGAATCCGTCATCGTTTTGCTGGAGTAGAAGATCGGTTGATGCTCCATCCCTTCTTTCCGAACAAGGACTGAACTCGTGGCATGATCCGAGACTGCCAGGTATAGGTACAGATCTTCATTAGGTCGGGGCTTGATTAGTAATGGGGCATGGGACAAATAATCTTTCAATGATTGCAAGGCCTGTTCGCACTCCTTAGTCCATACGAACCTTCGGCGGCTAGTCCTGATAGCCTGAAAGAAGGGTCGACAAAGATCTCCCGAACGTCATATAAATCGATTCAACGCCGCAACCATCCCCGTGAGACGCTGTACTTCCTTAACAGTTGTGGGAGCTCGGAGATTTTGCACGGCAGTAAGCTGTGTTGGATCGGCCTCTATCCCTCGGCGAATGACCATGTAACCAAGGAATTTCCCAGAACTGACTCCGAACGCACACTTCTCCGCGTTAAGTCGCAACTTGCGCATCTTGAGAACGGTAAAGACTTCCCCCAAATCCCGAAGGTGATCCCGAGCAAATTTGCTTTTGCACACCAGATCGTCGATATAAGCCTCTAATATCTGACCGAGCATCCCAGGAAACATCGAAGTTATCGTTCGTTGAAAGGTTGCTCCTGCATTCTTAAGTCCGAACGGAACAACGTTATAGCAATAAACACCACAGGGGGAGATGAAGACCGTTTTTTCCTGGTCATCCTTGGCCAAAGCTATTTGATGGTACCCACAGTACGCATCCATGAAACTCGGCCGCTCGTATCCCACAGTTGCATCCACCATCTGTTCGATCCAAGGAAGCGGGAATCAATCCATTGGGTAAGCATTGTTGAGATTGGTGTAATCTACACAAACCTTTAATTTTCCATTTTTATTCGGGACGACGACAGGGTTAGCTAGCCAGGTTCGGTAGAGTATCTCCCTAATCGCACCAGCTTTCAGAAGCCGATTGACCTCCGCAACGACTGCGTCGACATGAGCGACAGACGAACATCGGAGCTTTTGTACCACCGGCTTTCTGTTCGGATCCACATTCAGTGCATGAGTTGCAAACAACAGTTCGATGCCCGGCATTTCCTTCGGAGTCCAGGCGAATACTTCGATATGTTGCATGAGGAAGTCGTACATCTCCCAACGCTCTTCCTCGGTCAAAGAGCTACCGACAAGAAAATATCGTGTGCCTTCCTCGTTAATTGGCATGCAGATGAGCTCTTCAGCAGACCTTTGTTCGACAGGAAGCCCCACTTCCTCTATTACGATAGGGTCAGCCGCCTCCACACACTGAACCTCAAGGCAGCTTTATTTGGTTGTCACGGTACTAATGTAACATTTCTTGGACTGAACTTGGTCTCCTCAGAGGCTCTTCTGTCGGTCGTTCCATCCGATGAACTTCACGACTTGATGATAAGTCGAAGCCACCGCTTGCATCCCGTGTAGCCAGGCCCGACCGAGGATGACGTTGTATAGGCTGGGCGAACTAACCACTACGAATTCGACGTCTATCACTCGGGAATCCGCTCGCATGAGGAGGTTGACAACACCGAGTGGCCATATCGGGGCTCCCGTAAAGCCAACGAGTGGTGTTGATGCTGGCCGAAGCTGACTGGGGGAAAGACCGAGGCTCTTGAAGGTTGAATAGAACATTACGTCAGCCGAGCTTCCTTGGTCAATTAACACCCGCTGCACTATGGACTTGTCGATTATCACTATTACGACGAGGGCATCGGTGTGTGGCGTTTGGAATCCTTCCAAGTCTTGGGATGTGAAAGAAATTGGGCCTTCGCTGTTAGGATATTCAAATTTCCTTTTCCCCGAGGTTGCTACGCTGCATACCGAGAGAGCTGCAATGGCCTTATTAATTTCCGCCCGTAGTTCGGAGATATGGCCTTCGGAAACGATGCCTTGGATGACACTGACGTTTTCCCCGAGCAGAGGAGGAGGAGGAGGGAGAGGAATTTTCTGAGTATCAATCCAGGGATTGAGGTGTCCTACTGCGGCTAACTCTTCCAAGTACCGTTTGAAGGGCAAACACTTAGTCGTGTAATGTCCTCGCTCTTTGTGGAATGAGCACATTCCGGGTCCGTGGCCAGCCGTCCCGAGAAAACCCATTGGCCAGGAGAAGAACGGGAGCTTCCCGATGATAGAAAGAAGCTTATAGATAGGCTCTGTAAACGTCGTCTGCTCGGCAATATATTCGTCGGGCCTCGGTTCTCGCTTCGGCTGTTGCAACGTTTGTTGATGCTGTGGAGGCCGATTTCCATTGTTCGGTTTGTGGCCTCCCGTCGCTTGCCCAATATTAACCACTTGCTTTCTAGCGGCGGCGCTCGGTTTAACGGGTTCTACAACCTTCGGGCCATTACGTTTGGCCATTGTTTCCTCATGGACGCAATCCTTCTCTATGATAGTCATCAGTTCTCCCATGCTCTTCGGCGGATTCCTTGACAGATCATGAAACATTGCCGAAGTTGGGTCCAGACCGTTTATGAACGACTCGGCAGCAACTCCCTGATCGCAATCTGGTATTAGGTTGTAAACCTCCTAATATCGTTCGGTGTAAAGCTGAAGAGTTTCCCCCAAGGCTCTTCGCATGTTAACCAGCATGGAAAGCGTCTTAGGCTGAATGTTGCTAGTTACGAACCTCTTTGTGAACTCCAACTCTAGTTCGTTGAAGCACGTGATGGACTTCGGCTTCAGTTGATTATACCAAAGCATGATTGGCTCGCTCAAGGCAAGGGGAAAGATTTTGCACATAAGTGCATCGGAGAAATTGTGGAGGCTCATCATTTGCCGAAAGCGGCGAACGAATGCGACTGCGTCCTCTTTAGCCTCATAATGCTTGAGCTTAGGCATGACGAATCGTTCCGGTGGCCGCTTTTGTTGGATGGCATCTACGAAGGGGGAAGCTTTTGCCTTTCCGAGCTTCGTTGTATCCTCGGGGACAGGGATGGGCTGAGCAACAGGAGGAGGAATAGTTGGACGAGGCTCAGGATTCCCACGTCGCTCGGAACGACGCCTCCGATGCTCGGTTTGGTATCCCTGCCGCTCTCTATCGTCCCTTGCTAGCTCTCAAGCTCCTCTTGAACCTTCCGGCCGAGGTTGCTGAAGCCCCACTCGACCAACAACTGGCTGATATAAGGTTGGGAGGCCCGTGAACTGATCATACAGAGTGATAGTGTTGTCTCATTCCGAGTGCCTGTCTGGGCTTTCCCTTTGGTGATGGCCACGGGACCTTTCCGAACGTCGATCATGAGGATGTTGCTCGGATCCTCATCTAGACGGTGCTGATCACTCGGGAAACTCACCAGCATAACTCCACCGAGGTGGATCGTTTAGGTCCACGGGCTGTTTTCCATCTCGTCCGCCTGAATTTTGTAGCGCGGATGAACGCACCGTAGCTAAGGCCCTCCCTCCATTAGTTCCAGCCGTTGAACTCATGGCCGAGGATCGGGAACTCTTTGCTCGGATTTGACTCGCTAAGCGAGGGAGTGGGCTCATTTGCCGTTGCGACCCCCCTTCCAGGCGTTCAAATACAGTTCGTCGTTCGGATATTGCCAGCTCGGTGGTGTGCACAGGACGTGTTTTCGTGTCGCGCTTGTGAGTTCGCTTCGGCTGACTTGGCCCGGCCGTGTGGTCACGCGCCGGAGTCGCCAACATGCCTCCATCTCGCCCTTCTAGCCGTTGCTGGAGCATCGCTATAACAGTTGCTTGACGCTTCTGTTCCGCCAAAGCAATATCCAACTCCGTCTGTGGAAGGGAGAGCTGTGTTGCCACCGATGGAACGTTGTTCGCCATTTGCTCGGGGTTCAGGTTAAGAGAACCATACCCAGATAACCCGAGGGTGAAGTTCTCCGGGCCAGGAGGAGGAAGACGTTGAGCCATAGGAAAAGAAGTATGTAAGTAGAGTTGAATGGGTTGGAGTCACGGTGGAGATAGCAATCAGGCCCACGATGCTAGGTAGGATGTTCTTAGTCCTCCCCAGCAGAGTCGCCAATTGTGGGGGGTTGATTTCTCCGTTGACCGTTGACTCGAGAGATATAGCGTCGCTCTTCGTGTACCTGCAGAACCGGAGGGGGTTGTTCCTCCGGGAAGAAGCTCCGATGATAAAGTCAATATGGGGGACTGGAAGAAGGAGGATCTTTGTAAGGAGTTTTCTTGAGAAAGAGAGAGAGAGAGTAAGAAATCTGAACCTCCTTCTTGGATGAGATACCCATCTATTTATAGGCAAAGATGAGAAAAGTAAATGTGATGCAAGCTGTCCCTGACACCCACGTGACTGGCTATGCTCGGATGACATCATGAGTCAGAGGCATTAATTGTCTGTCTCCTGTTGGGGGTTAGTGAATCGCCCGCTCAAGGCTAGAGGGGTCACATCAACCAAAGATGTCACCTCATCTACCAAAGAAGATTTCCCACGTCTCTCAAGAACCTTCTAGAAGGTTCTGAAAGAGCGGTCTCCGAGTAAGAACGTCTCGACCGAAGAAACAATGGCCCATAGAACAAAACGTTTTTACCGAACAAACAAAGCCTTCCCGAGCGAACCAAGAATATCATCCTTCAGCAATAGTATCGAAGCTCGGCTAAGCACTTCCACTCCCTTTATCCTTTGGAAATTGAGCGCAGGTATTACATCTGGGCCCCCCTGGGGACAGACGAACTGAGACAACTATTCGTTTAAGGATAGCACAACAAATCCCTTTCGCTCGTTTGAACCTTCTAATCCCTCGGATATTTCGCTCCCTTACAGATGATAGTACATGAAGACTTGCAACAGAACAACTTGCATCATCAAAGGAAATAATGTATCATCATATTTTGCGTTACATGAACAATCACGAGAAGAATTATTACATATGAAGGTCTTACTCCAGCAAGAATTATTACATAGGGGTGCACTACAGAGGTATAGTCACAATTTGGGAGTTGTCCATTTTAGTTATCAATGGTCCTTTTTTCATATCAATAATGGATAACTCAGATCTACAAGAGCCAATATGAATTATGACCATTTTTAATTGTTGAGATGAACAGGTCGAATTGGACACTACAACCCTGTAGTGCCTGCATTATAGGAACCCAAGTGGCCAAGTCCACCCATGCAAATACAACATTTCCCCAAGAATTATAGCAACTTTGCTGAATTTAGTTAAGCTAAAAAAGGAATGCCTTAATTTCAATAAGAGTAATAGTCATTAATGGCCGATTTTTTGTTAGATGATAAAATGTATGCTTAGTTGAAAATTTAGACCCCGTTTGATAACAGTGATAGATGGATAGAATTCGTAAGGAGATGTGATTAGTAATGAGAAGGGATTGATAATGAGTATGTTTGTTTGGGATGAAATTAGATGATGGGATTATTAATATCATGTTTGTTTGAGATGAGATTGGATTGATAGAAGAAATTGGTAATGAGAAGGGATTGGTAATGAGGAGGGGTTGGGTTCGGACTATAAATACCAAGTCCCACGGGGTATTGCTAATACCCCCCTAATCCCCGGATTCGTTATCCCAACGGATTACGAATCCAAACCAATTTTGGAAACCAAACGCAGTATTGTTGATCCCTTCGACTTAGTAATCCAATCCCAACTCCCAGGAGCTTTAACAAACGGGGCCTTAGGGTATTGTTGAGATGGTTGCCTATGAACCCTCTCTCTCTCAAACCCAATCGGAGGAGCCAAGCGTTGGTCGAAGAGTCTAATAAGTGCAATAAAATTGTGAGTGCAACGTGTAGTGAAAAAGACTATTCCAAACTCTAATAAACCAAAAACAAATTAAAACAAAGTACTTGGATTTAGCAAAATGCATAAAAGAATAATAATTTCTTCAACAAATGTAACAAGGCTTGTAAAGCAACATAGAGCGGGCACGATTTGTGTTTTGTTGTGCCATCTAAAGCAAATCTAATACATTAACTCCGAAGACGTTGGTCAAGTGGTCTCTTCGCTTAGAAGTTATGGGTTTGCTCCCTCTTAAGATATGATCTCTTGCGTAAGTGAATGAAACATGGGGGTACTATAGAGATAAGTCCGAGATGCGCGCAAGCTATTCTGACAGTTTAAGCATGCATTATTTTATTATTTTTTTTTACCAGACAGTTTTTTTATTACTTTCCCAAAGAGTTGATTCTTTGATTCTTGCAGTCAATAAAAAAGGGGGGAAATTTGAGACACCAAAACTGAGAGGGCAATGCACTTTTAGTGAACGCTAGTGTGAAAAGTATCAAAGCATATGCTGAGACTTGAAAAGAAAGAAAATTACTTTAGTTCATTTGGGCATATGCTGGGACATGGAGTTAAGAAAGAATAGGAATAGTACAAATATGCAATAATTTACACAAATTACGGAGTTTTATTGCATTTCCTTTGATTGGAACATAAATTTTCATGGAATTACTCGGACTCTGCCACATGATAATTGAGATTTTTCGCCATCACCCTTTAATGCGAGGATCAAGACTAAGTATATGAGCCATGTGTCATTATGTTGGGGTGGAACAAGCCGGAATGTCATGCACGTGTAGATGTTTCAGGAGCTTTAAATAGTGAGTCCGAAAAATTAACTGATTCGTTTTCTATATTTCATGAATGAATAAAATATGTATGATTTTCACTTATCTGCAACACTGTAAAAAAGAATTAATTTGACTTGATTTAAT
The DNA here is from genome assembly GCA_019656275.1 of Rhododendron kiyosumense. NCBI lineage: Eukaryota > Viridiplantae > Streptophyta > Magnoliopsida > Ericales > Ericaceae > Rhododendron > Rhododendron kiyosumense. The sequence continues at coordinate 209,827 of BPLS01000486.1, read as the reverse complement.
TTATATTCATCGGAGACGTGCATATATTATATCATCTATGATGACGGTAAATACTTGTTTTGAGATTGAACTATATTCAATTTTCAAGAGGCTAGATTTACAAATATTCCTAACAAGGACAACAATGTTGAGGTGGCAAGATGCGATTGGTCAACAATGAACAAGAAAGCCACTTTTTGTGGGTAAGAAAAGTGTGAGATGAGTAGAGCTAGGAAGAAAGGAATAAAGGGCAGTTTCCACTATCCCCCATGATATTCGTATTCCTTGATGCCCCTCATTGTGAAAAGAGCCTTAAAAGGGCCAATTTACACAATGGCCGGTGTGGTGACTATTAAGGATAATGAGCATCTTATGACTAGAAAACTCATTTAAAGATGCATCCAAATTCATTGTGTTATGATTATCAAAAAAAAAAAAAATAATTCATTGGGTTATGTAGTCATACATATATGGATATTCAATTTGTGGAAGAAAATGGTTGAAAAAGAGAATGAAATCGAGACCTAAAAGCATGTGTGGCGTGGCATGATATGGGCTGATTTTTCATAACTGGTGGGCTATGGAAAAAAGAGGGATAGTGTTTTGTCAAAAAATAACTTATTGAACAAAAATTTGACCAAGATAAAAATGAAATAAAATCAGACCATACAATGCTTCAATTAATACATCAGTATAATGTGGAGTGATAGGAGATCAAAGAAAAAAAACTGACAAAGAATGACCCCCCTCATATAGAAGAAGAGCTAGAGCTAATAGTTAATTCTGTTGGGTCGAGATTCCGACCCCGATTGACACCTCCAAGTACAAGCACGAAAATAAATCAAGCACAAACGAGAGATATCCGAGAAAAAATCCGTATATGTATTAACCACAAATCAAATACAATATACATGAAAAAATCTCTCCGGCACGCCACAACCCGGATGCCATCACTCCTCTCTCTCTCTCTCTCACTCTGGTGGCTCTCCGACGGAATATCCGAGCATCTCCAAGAAGCATCGCTCCCCCCGATGGGGGAGCCTCACGGCTCACACTCTCTCTGCTCTCTCTCACGTCTCTTGCACACACACACACACTACACTTTTTAGACCAAGGGGGAGTGATCCCCTGTGGTCACACCCACCCACTAAGGGTGTACCCACCCACTAAGGGTGTACCCAACAAATTCTTGCCTTCCGCGTAATTTTACGTGTTGGTAGAAAATGTAAACGGGCGGCCAAAAACTTTTCGAATTAGCTAGGCTGATCTTTTTTGTCTTCTTTTTTCTTGCCAGAGGCCCAATGCGACTTAATAAACCAACCTCGTTGAAGACTCAAAAAATATTATTATTGTACTGCTACTGAAAATAGTTATGATGATATATAGTTCGAACATGGAGACCCATGCATGCTTTGACCAAAACTCTTCCTACAACTCAGACGATCAAGTCGATTGGGAAGAGAGAGAGAGAGAGAGTTTGTGTGTCTGTGTTGTTGGATCCCACAAACAAGTGAACGATGGTCTCTAAATGTTCCCTTTCTCCCAAACTAATTTAGTCCCTAAATATTTGTCTCAAATCCTTTTATTTCTTGTAGTGTATATATTGTGGGGAAAAAAAAGTGGATTGTCCGCGACAATAACTGGAGATCGAGGATGCCATCCCGGGAGAGTATTGGATTCCCTTTAACCTCAAAAAGAAGAAGTATTCAAGGAAATGATGATTACTTATATAACTATCTAAATTAGCACTATACACTAAGCATGTGTATTTCACTTGGTATATAAAGCATCAAAAAATTTCATATCACCTTCTATCCTTTCCCGTTCCACTCGTCTTCTTTGATCTCTGACATCACTTTATAGTTAGATTTTCTTCTTTTTTCTTGCGTTTATTAATTTTGAACCAAACTAATAGTAGTTTGTTTAATTTTGCAAGGTGCTTTTAAGCTCGTTGTTTTCACTCTCATTAACGCTAACACACGTGCATTATGTGTACGCGGGAGAGAACTTAATTTAATGAGGTTTATTGTATTGGGGATTTGAATTTCTTCTTTATGCACGTATTAAAATTCATTAATGATCACTTCTTCTTTTTTTATCCGCTCGAAAGTCATTCATAATAAAAAATGCCATACAACATCTACAGATTTCAATTAAAATCACGAAAGGGTACAATAGGAATAACCGGAAGGACTAATTGGAGCCTAAGAGCAAGGACCTCTTCACACCGCCACATACTCAAAGGCAGGGTCGGGACACGTGGAGTATGCATCTAGACAAACAATTCCCTTCGAGAATCAAAACCCTAATCGAAGTGAGCGATGCAGCACAGAGAAATCTGTCTTCCCCAATACAGTAATCCAAAAGCCTAATCGCCGGCGAGACCGCGAAGCAAAAACTCAAAGAGTTTTCCTTCGCTGGTGAGGACAACACTCCAACGAGCAAACTCCCGCTGGCACGCGGAGTTCTGGCCACGGAAGGGCAACCGTTGACAGTCCAACGCAGCTCTGAAGCCATGGCGGGCAGACCACTGATCAGAGGCAGCAACCAAACCAAACACGAAAACAGAACCACCGTTATTACCCACCACCCGCCGGATCTGAGGGAAACCCAGACTGGACACCCATCGGATCTGGGGGAAACCCAGACCGGTAACACAACCGAAACTCGCCAGAGGTAAAAGCAAAACAGAAAAACAGAAAAAAAACCCCGCAACCCCCACACCTACACCACTGTTATTACTCCCACCCCACGCCGCACCACATCCTGAAACCAAGCACCTCCACCACCGAACGCAAACCAAACATATCTGGAAACCTAGAGGGACCCGAGGTCGAGAGAGAAACGGAGGCCACCGGCCAAGGCCCCTCCCGCCGGCCACACAACTAGGAACTCCAAGTTGAGGGCGAAACAGAAAGCAGAGGACTGGAGGAGAAAGGCGAGAGAGAGGCGGGAGAGATGGAGGAGAAGGGAGGGGGAACGGAGGGGGAGGAGGCGGCGGAAGCCCCCCCCCCAAACCCTAGAACTGGCGGCGCTGGAGGCTTGGATAGAGAGAGAAAGAGCGCAGTAGATAGAGAGAGAGGGGCAACCAATGATCACTTGTTTGGAGACATACAATTGTCGAATCACATGAAAATCACTAGTATATGTGAGTTTCTGAATTATTCTAGTCTCTTGGAATAACAAAATTATGAATTTAACGGATGAATCAACGTTGTAAACTTGTACCCTAATCCTAATTTATCGTTAGCACATTGATTCAAACAATTTTACAGATTATCGATGATTGCGATTCAAAATATTACTACTAATCTAGAATCTATGTTAACAAATTTAAAAGCTATTGGCTTGGAAACATCCGTTAATAAAAATGTTTTTAATGTCTTTTTTCCTACAACTTTCTTATAAATGCACTTTAAAATTTGTAATTTTGTGCTTAAAATTACAACATAAAACACAAAATGACAAATTTTGAAGTGAATTTATGAAAAAGTGGAATGCAAAAATGATTTTCCTTTAAAATTTTACACTTATATAGGTGTTGTTCTACTAAGCTAAAAGGACTTTTTGAAAGTATTGTCCTTATTCAAAAAAAATGCATTCTTTAGTTTTGCGACAATTTTTTTTGATTTATTGATTTATCTTGAAAAGAGAAATCAAAAAAGTAAAATAAAATTATTTTTACCCAAATATTTTTAAAAATATTCAATTATAAGTCAAAAAAGTCAATAAAATTCACAAAAGTTTACGCTAAACTAACAAAGATAATTTTTTTTAATAAGAACAAAACTTTGCTAGAAGTTAAGCGAAACAGGATGGCAAAAATAGGTGAAAAAAAAAAGAAAAGAATGATGAGTACTGGGAGGCGCGAACTCCCTGTACAAAACCCAACCACGTCACCGATCCGCGTACAAGGCCCCAGTAAATAAACGACAACCGTCGATCAACTTCTAAACAACGCAAGCAACAAACAGCTACGATCGTCTCTCCTCCACCACGTCACCAATCCGCGTCAAAAACCCCTTCAATCAATCCCTACCGTCCATATCAAACCAAACCAACGGCCCCGATCCCTTCTCCATCCCGCCACAAAAATTTTCAAACCACCTTATAAATTAACCCCCTCCTCCTCCCCCATCTCCCACCAAACCCACTGTCTCTCCTCTCTCTCACATCAAACCCTAAACCTACCAATGGCCCGCACAAAGCAGACCGCACGCAAATCAACTGGCGGCAAGGCACCGCGGAAGCAACTTGCCACCAAGGCGGCCCGGAAGTCAGCCCCGGCCACCGGCGGGGTGAAGAAGCCCCACCGCTTCCGCCCTGGGACTGTCGCGCTCCGGGAGATCCGGAAGTACCAGAAGTCCACAGAGCTCCTGATCCGGAAGCTCCCGTTCCAGAGGCTGGTGAGAGAGATCGCCCAGGACTTCAAGACCGATCTGAGGTTCCAGAGCTCTGCCGTGGCTGCCTTGCAGGAGGCGGCCGAGGCGTACTTGGTGGGATTGTTCGAAGATACCAATTTGTGCGCTATTCATGCGAAGAGAGTGACTATTATGCCCAAGGATATTCAGCTGGCGAGGAGGATTAGGGGCGAGCGTGCTTGATTTTTGAGGGCTTGGAAAAGTATGGGTTCGTTGATGGTGTGTATAGATGACGTGTTAGGGCTTCTGGTTTCTAGGGTTTCGTTTGTACCTGTGTTTCAACTTCGATGACCTCTGTCGTTGAGTTAGTTATCAAATTATCCTGAATGAAATTGTACTGTTTCTTTTACTATTGACTCTCTCTCTCTCTCTCTCTCTCTCTCTCAATAGTGCGTATATTTTTTGCTGTGATGATTAATTGACATGGGTCAGAGTGATTGAATGATTTTATTGGTAAGATCGCTTAGGTTGGGTGTGATTCTTTTTTCCCTTGTTTTAATTCCTTAGTTCATATTTTTGTTATTCTGTTGGATTTTGCTTTGTTTGGAACTTATGAAAAAGGGAGAAATGAAGGGAAAATTAAAAAAAAATTCCTTCCATTGTTTGGTTTGGAGAGAAAGATGAGAAAAGTTAGAAATTTTTTTTGAATGTTGTTTGTTTCTCTTTTTAAAAAGTATTTTTTTAAAGATTTCTTTTAGATTCTTTTTACTTTTAATCATTTTTTTTCTCTATCTCTCTTTACTAATTTTTTGAAATTTTTTTCAAAAAGTGTTTTAAACAAAGCAGAAGTGTGCATAGTATGATTTGACTTTCAATTTTCTCTCATTTTCCTTTTTCTTCTTTTTTTTTTTATTTTAAATTTTTTAAAGTTCCAAACATTTCAGAAAAAAATGAGAAGGAGAGTCAAAGAAAAATTGAGCTTGCATCTCTCGATTTCCCCTATTCCTTTCGTAAGAACCAAAACAAGGGAAAGGAATTTTTTTTGAAAATTCCCCTTTTCCATTTATTTCCAAACATAGATTCATAGAATGGACAATTGAGGGTTAGAAAAATTGATTGTAGTTTTATGCAAAAAAATGGGACATTTGAATCTATTGCTCTATAAAATGAATTATCTGGATTCATAAATGGAATATATGTGCAAATTCCATTAGTCCCTCAAGTTCTGCTAAGTTTATTATTTGAAGGGAAAGAAATTTATTTGTGCTACAAACAAGTAGGAGTATTATTTTTCCCCTCCCTTTGTTGGAGTTCACGTCTTGGATGAAGCATTTTATGTTAGCTTTCCATCATGGTGGGGATAAAAACCTTATTCTCTCCAGAAAGCGTACATTAGTGTTGTATTGGTCAGTTGAGGCCGGTAACATTTGGCCCTCCACAAGCCTTTGTTGGAGTTCATGTGCCTCAAATTTTCATGTATTTTTTCCATTGCAAATGGCTATCTTATCGTGGAAGTATTTTTCAATTCCACTATGGTATCTTTGATGTCACCTTATAACACAATATTACAGCTACAGAAAATTAGTGTACTAGAGTAGAAGTGAGCATAATATTGAGCATTGAGTACAAGACCACTGTGTAGCATGTTGTTTTTAACACTAGTATATATAAACAGGTATAGTATTAGTTTTCATGCAATTTTGTATAAAACTTGATGAATATAAGACAAGCTCTTAACATCTCTAAGCTCAACTACTCCATCCATAAGCTTCGAACTTCCTTCGAAGTTCAAACACCGTCTTCATTCAAATAGTGATGCAAATTTGCGTACTTTTAAGAAAAACAGAAAAAAGTACGATCTGAATACTAATCTACTGGAGAGCCAAGAAACCATAATTTGCCTATTTGCGTTAGCCAACTGCAAATATTAGCATGGACGAGTCACTTGGATAACTAACTCTTCAAAAAGGGAATGAGAATATTGAACAGAAGAGAAAAACACGAAATTTGTTCCCATGCAAGCTAGGAAAGCCATGCTCAGCTACGCTTCAGACCAAGCTTAGCACCTGGGTAGCAGTCCAAGATTGCTCGGGGTCTAGCTGCACTTTTTCGATCTGTGGTCAAATACATCAAAAGCATCAACTTTTCCCGAAATACTAGTGGAATAATGTGGTCAAATACATCAAAAGTATTATCTCCACAGATACGCAGAACATAGGGCAACACACAAAATGCACAACGTGATGAAGTGCAACAATAAATTGTTCCAAATGTTCACCAATTTCGTTGAGATAATAAATGAAATCATGAGCGTCATTACCTAAGTCACATAATGCGCTTGCGGGTGCACGAGTGTGAAAGTGTATTTAAAACCATCCCAAACTACTAAAATTCACAAGAACAAAGATTGAGAGCTCAAGCGCAAAGTGAGCAGTGAGAGCGTGAGCGAAGGGTCTGATTGAAGGATTAGTGATCCCAGACAATGGTCATTACTAATATACTGCACTACTATCACTAGTTTGACTACCGTCCAAGTACTTAGCCTTCCTTTTGTTGGTTGTAGTCAGAATTCAATTCATACTTCCAAACAAATCTAAAAAGTTCAAATTCTTTCCTCACCTTTAACATTTTGCTGAAGCATTTGTGCAAATGTTTCAAAACAATAATAATACCATGCTGATCGAAACAACTCATAATGAAATAAAACTTTGATATCTTTGAAAATGATTACTGCAATACCTTAGCATTTTCAACACAAACAAAATCTTTGTAGCATGCTTCCATCTGCAGATATGGGTTCCACAGTACAGCATCTGTCCAGCTGCATGAACAAGCAGGATACAAAGCAGAAATAGTTAATGCAGAAATGTTGCTTAAACAAAAGAGAACATTGTGTAAGTTTTCCTAATTTACTTGCTATTCTTGATGGATATCTTATCTCCCAAACCGTTATCAAGGAGTAATTCATCAGGCGCTTCAAGGTAAACACAGTCTACGAATCCAGGAAAAGTAACCACATCCCTGAGTTGAGAAAATCAAGAGTTAGAAAGAGAAATATCTCCCACAAGGTTGTTTGCTGCAAAGTTAAAAGTTCAAAAACTCGATACAGAAGATAACTTGTTTAACTTGGCAAGTTTATCGGACAATGCAAATAAGCTAGAATTTATTTCCTCTCACTACTAAAGAGTAGAAAATTACAAATAAAAATACTACCTAAAAGTTAGAAGAGTCAGACACCAAGCAAAAACTAGGGTAAATTACAATGAATTGCTTGACAATTTCGACAAATACATCTGGTCCCGTTAGTTTGATGAAAATTACCTCACCTCTGAACAAGTTACGGTGAGAGAAACGGAGTTAACAGAGGGGATGCAATTACTTTCTCATACTAAAATTTTATTTGAGGATCTCCAATACAGCTTTATAATAAAAAATGACGAAAAAATGTAATTTAGGCCTAATATGGTTTCAACATCTAAACTCCATTAATCCAAATCCAATCTACAACAGAAATTAACTTCCGCTGTAAATGCCTAGTCTTTTAACACCTCTATCAACCAAATTCTTGATAGATAAAGCCTATTATTCGCATTAAAGTGCTATGATTTTGACACAGACCTTTCCTCCTTACCCACCAATGGGTTTTTAGGATCTGGATCTTTGTTCAGTGTTTTGCAACCTCTCAAACCTCTCACTGATGCCCCTGTTACAGCGGCCTGCATGATAGCAGAAAGTCATGCCAATTTAATTCTCTGTAGTTCGTAAGCAGATGAAACTGAATTAAACTGTGCTTATGTTTCAAAATTCACATGTAAAAAATCAATGGAGAAGAATCAGATTAGTTGCTGCATTGTATAGTTGCTTCAAACTATCGGCCGCTATTATATATATTGTTCAGCTCTAATTTTGACATCTATTCTCCGAATCTCTACCCATTTCTCATTGATGAACTGTTTCATTAGGAATTGAAAACCTAAATTCTGTAATAAGGTAACTAAATGTCTTATCGTGGAAAGAAATATTCTTACATGGAAGTACGTATGCAGGGCCGTACTAAATGAAAATGGAATTTTATCGGTGTTTGTAATCACGAATTCTGTTGAAAGGCTCTTCGCATCAAGAATGACCTGCAAACAACTGGAGAAATTACATGAACATTCCACACCAAAAGGAATACTATGCAAGGATGTCTGCACCACAACATAGGGCACTCCTGGGTACGTGTAACTATACATTTTTCATATTGTTCTTAACATCTTCGCTCATAAACTGTATGCACTTGCCGTTGTTACAGATTGGATGACAAATCTAAGCAGGTCTTCATGGAATTGTTTCTGTATGTAAGTTAAAGGTAGCTAAACACAGACTGACCTTGTAAATAGCTTGGAAGCTGAAATCCCACATAGAACGACTATAGGGGCCATCCTTTAGCTCTAGAGTAACCACAGGATTTCCTTCCACATCATCAGAATCAACAACTGACCAATTCATGTTCCTTGCGAATCCATGCTGGAAAACACAAACATTTTGACAGAACAAAATCACTTGCAAAGAAGACGATATTATTCGTGTATGCATCACTATCTGTGGACTAAACGGAAAAGTCCATTGCTCTTAAGAAGATTGTGAATTTTGGTGTCTAAATTGAAGTCCTCAGGGGTAAAAATAGACCCAACATAAGTCTAAACAGTATGTTTCTGGTGAAATGATTCATGCACCTACTATCACCCACCAAAATTCAGATATCACGTTTTGAAATATTCACAGTGGCTTGTCTCGAGATCTCATCAGTCCTAAATCAGCCACTGAGTCAGATTATAGAGCCCATCAGACATGATATCAGAATCAATTAGTCAAAGCTTCTCTGATTCATTCGGATCAGTCTAATCCCTTCTATTCTACTAGTTGTAATAGTTGGTGTATTCCTGCTAATGAGTTTAGCTTCCCCCAGGCTTCTAGTTTCTTTTTGTTTTCAATTGATTGCGTTCTTGTACTGGAGTGTATGATCGTGAGGATACTTGGAATCATTTCATTTCATTTCATTAACATTGCTTAAGAAAGCACTATATAAAAATACATTATACATATCTGTCTGTGTCAGTGTTACCCAGAAAGGCTTTTGTCTCTAGACCTTTTACTCAATGGTCCAACATATTCTAGATAAAAAACCACTGACTCACAAAAATGAAAACAGAAAGAAATAGAAATACTCTAATGCGTTATCCGGTCAATGATAGAAAGCCATACCTGCTGTATTGGGCCAGGACCAAACTGTGGGAAACAATGTGGAGCCCCTCCACTATCCCAGTAGAGAAAAGAGTCAGTATAGAAAGCAAATAAAAACCCTTTATCTACTAACAAGACTCTAATCTAAATAAATGCTCAACATTATAGAAAAAAAGAACTCCAGGCCCTAAAAAAGGGTAATAGAGCAATACAAGCTCACAACGTAATGCATATTCAAATTCAGAAGTGGACCAAATTAGGAGAGGTAATAACTTCTAAAGCAGCAGAAACAACCTGATAGGTTTCTGCCCATTAAATACAGCATCCGGCCTAACAAAAAGCAGATCCTTGTTGGCAACTTTCCAAGAGGTGACGCAACCTCCAAATAAATAGAGTTCGGCTTCACTGCCAAAAAAAGTGAGGATAGGATTATGTCTCGCATTTAGAAAGACAGCATTACATGGGTTTTCAAATCTTTCAATACCATTGTCAATTGTTTCTATTATAATTGACTGCAAGAACTAGCACGTGTGTTAGCAATCCCTGGTACATTGACACATAAGAGTAGAGTTGAACCTCACTGGATGGAAGCCCTATCCCTTGCTTGATATATAGCAATCATGTAAAGATGGATTACAGCTGGGATTCCAAGAAAAAGTTAGCCTCGGCAGTCCTGAGGATGCAAGTTGGTCTCAAGGGTTTTCCAGCTTAACAAGTACGTTGCAATTATGGCAATTGGATTTAGCTTAGGGAAAAAAAGCTTTCCCATCCCCAATGCACCAATTTGAGTTGGCAATTAGATTGCTCTTAACATGCATGGTGTTGAAGCACCAATAGACACTCCTTATGTAGCATGGACACGAACAAGGGAATTTTAAAAAAATGGGGACAATGGCACAGACACGAGGGACACCGCAACATTTATAGATATAAACAAATCTGTATTAAAAAAGTTTCATACTTGCACTGTGAAACGTAAACACTAACCATAAACCACCAAAAGTCTTTAAGTCCAACATGTACCATAAACCACTGATGTAGCGCTATTAATACACACGTAACGATGCAGCAGTGATGCTTCATGCTTGTACGTAATTCGCTACAAATTTATATACAGACTACAAGCGCGCGCGCGCGCGCGAG
>BPLS01000486.1:145669-199108 GCA_019656275.1 Rhododendron kiyosumense | reverse complement strand
AGAGAGAGAGAGAGAGAGAGAGAGAGAGAGAGAGAGAGAGAGAGAGAGATGGAATGAGAGGTGGAGGGCCTTTATCGCGAGAGAGAACAGAGTCGCGAGATATAGAGAGCTTCAGCAAATTGGCTTTCATCTTTTGAATCGAGAGACAGATAGACCTGAAGTGCACCATCAACCAAGGGCTTCGATGTGTTTTTTTTTTTCCCTTTTGGGGATCGACAGAGTGATTCAATCAATTGGGGTATGTTTTTATAGATTTAATTAAACCATTAAATCAAATGTTTGAAGTAATAATATATTGTCCCTAAAAAAATTAAAAGAATTACACATGCAATCCCGCCGTGTCCCGCTTCAAAAAGATCAATTAAATTTAATTGACACGCCATGTTTTTCAGCGTGTCCCCAACGTGTCTGACACGGGTACGGCAATCTCCAAGGAGTGTCGGTGCCTCATAGGAGACTCCATTGATGTCTTTTTCCCTACACGACTGAAGACTTTGAATCAAGACTTTGTAATATTAGGACCAAGGCCATCACTAGCGAGACGTTTATGTGGTTGTGCGTGTACACATACACAAAGATAGGGCTAGAGGGAAAATTTGGGAGGTTACAGTACAACTGTCAGCATATGGCTAAAAGGTTTGTTGACTTAACAATGATGCATGCTTGCCCCCACCCCAACCCTGCCCAAAAAGAACAAGAAGAAATAGAGAAACCTATTCAATGAAGAAAAGACATTTCGCAGCTACAGTCTAGAATTTGCGCCAGTTAGGAGCATTTGAACTTTCTCAGCCCCTTTCTACAATAACACATCCTAATCAGGTAATCGGGCTGTCTGAAGATTATGAAGTTAAGTGATTTCTATAAAAATTTCCTAGGGAATTTTCTCTTATACACAAAAAAGACTTTTCCTCACCCTTCTTAAATGGAAAACCGTCAATCTTGTGTAACCAAAGCAGAACCGCTCAATCAAGTGATTCCTAGGTTCATTTAAAATTACATGCGTATGTCCAGTCGATCTTGGGCAAAGCGTACCAACACCAGAGAAATCAAAATTACAAAACCATTCCCACAAACTTGAGTACACAAAAAACAAACATAACACATACGCACAAAAAGGCCTGATGAATACCATAAACATGATATATGCCAACTTCAAGCTCAAGTTTTATTTCTCAGGACCATGAAAAACAATGAGGCATGCATGATCCTGCGTAGCCATGGCACAGTTGAGTGCAATCAGAGTGAGAGAGTAGGCACACCTGCCAAAATTAACATCTAGAAACGTGAAATATATAGCTAGGGGCACTAATTTCTCGTTAAGGCTCCACTAATTTCCTAAGTTCGTGAATGTTAGAGGAAGTATGCTAAAGGACTTGCAATTGTAAAGACACATCATTCAAATGCAAATCTAATATGACCAAGGTCAAAGAATTAATGAAAAGAAAATTGAAAGTGCTGGAGATGCATGCTAAGTAACTGAAACCAAGCCATGCTGAAGCAAGGGGAAATCTAAAAGCAAAAAAACATGTGGATCTATAAACGCCATGGCGCCATCCTAGTAATTACCAAATTAATTCCAATTGTTTTCCACTGAAACCACCAATCCATCTATTTATGTTCAAGTTGTATAAATAACTTTTCCATGGGTATATAAAACCTCATGCACACTTTTATGAGCTTGGTTGTGTACTTGTGTTTAGTACACATTCTATCAAACAAGCATTCATATGATTGCTTAGCTGCTAGAGCTGATATTCATTGGGCTCACGAGAAAGGTGAGGATACGGTGATTTGGAAAGCGATTCCCCTGTTTTGGTAATAAGGAAGTAAGAAAAATAAAACTTCCCTCATTGGTGGTAAGGGCATGTGCTAATCCCTTGAGGTCATAGACGTAGGTTATCAATTCCCTTATTTCTGATATTTGTGGCTTGCTTGCTTCTCATCGTAAATCAAATGCAGCAACACATGAGTTAGCACCGCAGGGTTTTAGGAAGGAGTTCTCAGGGAATTTTGATCCAGATCATCATCTTCCTAAGCATACTTCCAGAATGGTTTCAGAAGATATCAGAATGCTTTCAACGCCTGTATAGTCTTGTTTATTTGTTTTCCTCTTTTAGCCCGTTGTTTTTCTTTCGGTTGTTTGTTATTCTGTCAATCAAATAAAATATACCTACATAGTACAAGACTAGTCAGCCTCCCAATAACAAGCGCGTATGCTAGTATGCCTAGGTAGCAAACCTATTCTAGAGATTTTAGGAGTAAAATAATGAGAATTACAATGTCAATCCTTATTAGCTCTGAACAAAATATCTTCTCTAGTTCAATTTTTATGGACTTGTCGCTCAACAACAGCTGAAAAGGTAAAATTGACAAATAACTGGCCCTGTTTCAATTGAATAAAAAGGTTGTTTAAACTGACATCCATAAAGCATCTCGAGAACCAGCTTTGGGTGGACAACTATGGTCCATAGAAATGAAAAATACAAGAGGAATATAGACTTGTGTGCATTGCTTAACCAAACAAACATCATCCTATTTCAACGGAATGCCTTTGAAAATACGAAAGAGACAATGCCAAGTATTACAAAGACAGGAGTATTACAGTAATTGGTGATGTAAATACCAGCTTATAAATAATTGTTATACACAGCAGGTCAGCAACAGATATATCTTGTAACTCTCTTCATTCCAATTACATTATGGAATTGGTGTGAGCCGTGGATGTACTCAACTACACAGTTGGGAAATAAATAAAAATCTCTGCGTCTTGCGTTCTTGTTTTCTATTCTTGATTACTCTTCGTGCACATGTGTTAGTTGGTGTGGCCGATTTCTTAGCAATTAGAAAACAAGAAGAATGATTTCCTAAACTGACTACACCTAATAGATAACTATTTAAAGTAGCATTCCAAAAAAAGAACAACAGGATCCCTTCTTCGTTCTAACAATGTATGGTTTCACATACAGACACAGAAACACCTAATGGGTCTACCTTCCGTGAGGAGACGAGAGCACGACCTTGGGCAAATTCCCTTGCCCTTCTGTGACTCGTACTCCGACACCAGAAATCTCCTTCTTCAAGCTTGCAGAAGTCATAACCGAGTGAAGTCTGCTTAAAAACAAAAACAAAACGCGATACAACAGGTGCTAATAGTAAAAGAATCAAAGAGCAGATAGAAAAAGAGAGGAGTGAGAGAAGTAACTACTCACCGATTGGGTCGCCGAAGGTGTGAAGGGGAGGAGTTGTTGATGGTAGGGAGTGACCAACTCATCGATACTGTCGCCATTTATTTATGAGGAGGAGGAGGAGGAGGAGGAGGGGGAGAAGAAGAAGAAGAATTGATTCGGTCTTCCGAAGGTCTAGGCTGGTCTGCAACAAGCAGAGCCCCACAATTACAACTAACTCGATTGTAATTTCTTTCCTTTTTTTTTTTAATTTTATTTTTTATAAGTCAGTGTTCGACCTAATTTTTGCGCACCTCAACTACTTTTAGGGACCAACCCGCACCTCTCACTTGCAGGATAGCCAAAGCCCCACCGGCCACCGGCCACTCGATTTTCTATCATCCCTCATTGTGGTTTTGGACATCCACCGGTTAGTTGTTACTTCCTCTGTTCTAAGTTGCTTGTCCCTTTTATGAGAAGTTAAATGCAGTATTAAGGGAAGAAGCTATAAATATTAAGGGGACAACTTTTCTACATTGCCTTCGTACTCTAGATTTTTAAATGAATGATAACTACTTTTTAGGAATAATTTTGGAAAACTAAAAATTTTTTAGTTTGAACTTTTAAAAGGGACTAAGATTTTGGGACATTTAAAAAAGGAAGAATGACATGCATTTTGAAATGGAAGGAGTACAAAGTTATGGTACTAGTACAATTTTAATATTCACATCTCTAAATTCTAATTGATTTATATATTCACATCTCTAATGAATTTATTTATTTATATTTTTAATTTAAGTATATTTTATAGGTCATATTGATCATTTTGATGACTATCATACATGTTTATTAATTAAAGTATCTCTGATCCTTACTCAAATTCGACTAAATGCTTCATTTGGTATGACACACTACAATGGACAAATTCAAATCTGATCGCCCATATTTAAGTAAAAGCTTGATTAATGACATTGTTGTAAATTTAGGATGAGAGAAATAATCTTGTGAAATTTGAGTAACACTTAAGGTCTCTTTTAGGCTCTGTTTGTTTGAACGTAAAATATTTTTCAGTAAAATGTTTTACCTATTTTTCGGTATTTGGTTGTGTAAAAAATGAGAAAAATATTTTACATGTAAAACATTTTTCATAAATTGGATGAAAATAACTTACCCTTAAATCTTTAGTATGTTATTTTCCGAAATGAACCCGTTGCCTTCTACTGCTATTCTCACTACCCAGTTTCCTTAATCATCAGTTTTGACCTACGTTCAATTCCAATAATCTCATATCTCTCCATCATTTAAACTCTCCATCTCTATACTATTTTATTGATTTCTGAAAATATTTTCAAGTGCCAACAAAATACCGAAAAATAAAAGTTTGAAGTTTGTTTTCTGAAAAAACATTTTACATCGAAACAAACGAACGGAGCCTTAATTTGAGTAAAACTTAATTTGTTACAAGGTTTGAGCAAATGACTGAATTGGGTTTTTTTTGGGAGATTTTACTCAAATTTTAAGTTTGAATAAAGAAAAAGGGTAAAGGTGTGAGACGTTCTTACACAAAGTTTTTATGATGACAAAAATATATGTATAATTACAAACTATAGACAACTTTTTAGAGATATGAAGTGAAAATTAATATTTTTGTGGGATGAAGCGAATAGAACTTACGAAGATTTTTACTTTGATCCCTATTCTTTGAGTGAAAAACAACTTAGACTTAGAGCATCTTCAACGGCCTCGCCTTTTTCTCCTTTTGATATTTTGCCCACCCTCAAAACCTTCACCCAACTACCTTGTCTTCCACCTTGGCAAAACCCCTTTTGCTACAACGACTCGCAACAACATGTGAGTCACGGTAGCGCGCTCTCTCTCTCATGCCGGTAATCATCATTGCTCCAGACGCCACTTCACTGATTTTTGACGTGGAAAGGTTTGGACATTCTATTGCTGACTTGAGTTTGCTTTCCCAACAGTAGGTGGATTAGAAGGATTGAAAATTAAACTTCACCTCTCCTTTTGTTTGGTTGACAAGAAAAATTGAGAAAATTAGAAGAAAAATAGGTTTGCTTGCATAGTTTTCTCTTCCTTTCGTGCTTAAAATTTTGAAGTCTTCGTCGACAATGTCTTGGACGTAGATTAGAGGATTGGGTAAACCTAATTTTTCTAAGGCAAGTGTTTCTGTACAATTTAAGTCGGTAATAGTACTCTCTTTATACATATGTGACTATACGCATGCATGAAAGTGGTTTTATTTAAACCTTGATCTGTCCTAATTTTTCCTATTCTGTTTTTTTTGGTAGTAATTTTTTTTTTTTTGGGTATATATTGACAAATTATCAACCACACTCGTTTTTCGGAATAACTAGAATATTTCCCGAATATTTCCTATCATCCCTGAAGATGGCACCCACAGTCGACCAGCTTGGGGGGCAATGACCAATAGTTTTTGGATAAAAACTTTTTGGACATGCAAATGACTGTTTTGGATCTCTAGCATCAGTGGATATAGTTTATTTCCGTTGCTTTCTTGTTTCTTGTAAACTTATAATTTTGAAATTTATTTTGATAGTATTTTTTTATTTTTTCGTAACTTTTTGTTTAGCTTTATGTCGTAATTTTTGGGGTTAATCGTTCGTCTCGACAAGATGAATCGAAGAAGTATAAAAATATGCACCGATGTTTAAGAAATTCTGTAGGACGACACTTTAGACAAATAAGATAATTATTTAATACTTTATTAGTCTTTTGTGAACTTTTTTTTTGCTTTTTGTCATAATTTTAAACTTTTTAGGCTCCTCTCATTGAGACGGATAATTAATACAAAAAATATGGTGCGAATCTAACAAAAATTTAAAAAAGACGAATAAAATACACACAAAACGAAGAAGAAAAATAAGACATTGAAATTCAAGCAACATCCTATTAATTCATGGTCAACAAAGCCCAGGGCCCAATAGGAATTGGGAATTGGGAGAGGGTAAGCTGCCTTTGCAACGCCCTTAAGTAAAGTCAATGGTGCCTTCAACAAATTGCAAACACCTTGCTTTCGAAGAACAAGCCCTTCACCACTTTGATTAGTTCAATTTGATCTCAAAGGTGAGAAAATCCTCCCCAATTAAACATGATTTTCCAAAAGGAGTACCTTGATTTGTTCTTAGTCCCCAGTGGGTTGCTCCTCATGTTTGGTTACCATCTCTTCATCCTCTATAGATACCTTAATCTCCCCCACAAAACAGTATTTGGCTTTGAGAACATTGACAAGAAATATTGGGTTGAAAAGGCTGTGCAGGTAAGACAACTCATTTGTGTCCCCCCCCCCCCCCTTCTTACACCTAATGAACTTACATAAAAGGCATGTTTGGTTAGGCTGTGTTGTATATTGTCGTATTTGCTTATTTTCATTCATGAAAGGAGCGACTTGAAAGAATACAATAATTTTGTACCCTAATTTTTATTTTCGGAAAAGCTCTTTTTGTGACTCAACTTCATTCTATACCATTGGGCCACACTGACCTTCACCGCTACGCTTACCATGATTTTTTTTTTTAATTTTTTGGGCGGGGCAGATGGAGAGGAAGGACAATGCTTTGACTGTGCTGGGGTCCAATGTCACTGCGGCAACTTTCTTTGCGTCGGTCTCTCTGACTCTATCATCCCTCATCGGAGCTTGGATCGCGAATAGCACCACCATTTTTGAGAGCGAATTGATCTACGGGGACACAAGGCCTTCCACCATGTCCATCAAGTACATAAGCCTCCTAATATGTTTCATATTGGCATTTGCTTGTTTTGTGACATCAGCCAGGTCCTTTATCCACGCCAATTACCTCATAATGATCCCAGATAACAAAATAGGCACCAAGTATGTGGAATTGGTTGTCATTAGGGGAGGTGATTTTTGGTCACTTGGACTCAGGGCCCTATATTTTGCCATCAATTTGCTACTGTGGTTTTTTGGCCCAATTCCCATGTTTGCTACCTCGGTGGCTATGGTGCGGCTCCTTTATTACCTTGACACCAACACAACCATGTTGCATCAGCACCACTCGCCGGAGAAGCAATCGTTGACCCTTTGAGTATCTCAAAAGGAAGAGTACTCTGTGGTTAACGACTCTGATAATGCTCGATCCTCGTCTATTTTCTGTGAATGTCAGTGTTCATAAAACTTTCGGTATCGTTCGTCAAAAAAAAAACTTTCGGTATCATAGGGCAATAACATTGAATGTGTTTTCTTGTTAGTTGTTGATGCAATTTAATGTTGCGCGATTTTCCTTTAGGTTGACCTCCGAGCATTGATACCCAGATTTTAAGTAAAAAATGACAGCGACAAAAGGTTTTGGAATGGCAACACACTTCTTTTTACAGTGTTCGATAATATATCTTTTAACATCCCCTGTATTTTTATTCGCCATGGTGGGTTTGTATTATCTTTGAACACTTTTTGGTAAGTATGACATCACTTTATGGTAAGGTCCACATCATTTCAACCAATAGGAAGAAGTGTAACGTTCACCTTTTTAAGTGGAGGGTGAACAAAACTCAACTCATCTTGTGGACACGATCCACGCACATGCAGTAGATGATCCCTTATATTATCAGGTTATTAATTTACCTAGGCACTCCTCCATGTTTATTCATATTTCACAGTCACTCCCTCAACGAATTTTCGCTATGGCGAGACCCCCTCATTAAAGTTTATTTTTCTCCTAAATCCCTTCCGTTAGCCTTCCGTATACAACCGTTAGTTTTTTCACCAAAATTCTTTTAAAGGTGGTTTGATCTTCCAATATTGCTCCACCCCAAACCAAATCCATTTCTGCACCTCACCACGCACCAGCACACCGCCACCACCAAGAATGATCATGAAAACATTTGATTTAATTAGTTGAGTTGACTAATCCTAGCTTCGTTAATGGAATGATCATGAAAACATGGAAACTAACACGAGAATATTAAGGAGAAATAGTAATTAATCTATTAGCTCTTCCATCAGTCTATAGATGAATTCAATAATGGCCTAAATTATTATGTGAGTGGTAATTGGCTAACGATAAAACCTTTTCAATACTCCTATAGATATAAAAAACTTTACGCAGAAATGACCTGTTTATTGTGGCCCATTGTGATGTCTTCTCGTAACTACATAAAAATGTCTATTTCCTGGTCAAATTTGGCATTCAAATCTTTTGGCAGACTAATTATATATTGAGATGTGTAGTTTTCTTACGGTGTTCTTAGGTGCTTGTAGATATTTTGCAGGATATTGCGTGCAATTTTTTGGGCGTAATAGTATTTCTATTCCCCATCTATGCGGCCTATTGTGTACAAGTTTCATGCTGTTTCAGTGGTAACGATAGAACCCCATTTGTACAGGTTCTCATTTTTTTTTTCCCTGGGGGGGGGGTTAATTATGGAAGTGTTCGACTAGATTGCAGTGTTGGTTCGTGGTTTTGCCTCTACGAGCGAAGACTTAATAATTTTCTAATCATGTAGGAAAAGAAGTAACAATATATAATAACTTTATTATATCGTAATAACAAAGTTGGGGATACAAGAGAGATATGAATAACTCTATTACATTGTAATAATAAAGTTGGGGTACAAAAGAGATAGAAAACCCGAATGAAAGTGTTCTGCTCCGAAATGGCTCAAAGGACTGAGCGGGCATGCCAGGACTTGTCGCATCCAACGTAAAGGACTATGCCCCTTTTCTAACTTCTTAATCGTGAGGGCGAAGTGCTGCAAACCTAAGGGCTGAATTGTAGTGTTGGTTCGTGGTTTTGCCTCTACGAGCGAGGACTTAATAATTTCCTAACTGTGTAGGAAAATAAGTAATAACGTAGAATAACTTTATTATATCGTAATAACAAAGTTGGGGATACAAGAGATATATGAATAACTCTATTATGTTGTAATAATAGAGTCGGGGTACAAGAGAGATAGAAAACCCGAATTACTTGGAGAAGTAATTGAGTAAGTGGGAGAGAAGTGAGATAATTGCTTCACTGGGAAGGCTTTGATTTTTAAGCGTTGAGCTTGATTGGTGTGTGAACCTTTTTTTCTTCTTTGCTTCTAGTATTTATAGGCTAAGCATCTCCTCGGCTCTGCATGCAAATTGATTTGTTGGCTTCTTCTCGTGGTGACAAATGTCCCATGATTGCCTAATTTTCCCTCCATAATGCAACGGTTATGGAAAGTTAATCACAATAGTGCACATGTTCCTCTTAGATCATGGGTAGTTACCCAAGATAATGGGCTTCCCCATTTCCTATTTCCATGGGCAGTTGACAAGTAATGGGCCACCTCATTCCCTTTTTTCGTGGGTTATCAATAACCACTAGCCATTTGACCCAGTCAAATGACTATTGTAAGGTAACAAGCATTTACCCACCTTCCACTTTTCAAGGGACTCTCCGGTAATGGGCCATTTAATTAAATTAAATGGCCTATTTATATGTTTAACCCACAAAAATGCTTCTAGAGACATAATCAACTTCCATGGGTTATGGGCCATCTATTCTTTCTTTTATATATAAGCCCAAAACGCTAAGCCTATGGCCAAATTAAGTTAAAATTAATCAGGCCCAATAAATATTGTCTTGGCCCATTAATTTTAATCCAATACATCTCTATTTTTTTGCCCAATTTAATTAAAATATAATTAAATGGCCCTTCAACGCTTGCCCAGGATTGGGTGCCAAAAACGGGTGTAAACAGGAAGTATGGTTTTCTCATGTCTTCCTTAAGTGCTTTGGACTTTTTGCCGATGTGGTTGAGTAAGTGCCTTTCTGCTCTGTTGGTTGAATAGAGTGAGCTGTAATTTAGGTGTACTTTGTGTGGTCACAGTTGTTGGAGTTCCTCTTAGCTTCTTTGTCGCATAAAGTTGGTTGTAGCTTGGGTAACTGAGATCAAGGCTTTCGTCATGACAAAAGGTAAATTCTGCCGTGGTTTTTTTACACTGGTTTTATGTTATTTTAGAGTGCACATTTTGATCCTTTTTTTTGGTTGCATCTAATTGTCGTTTTGGTTGGTGGCTCATTTCCTTGATACGTGGCGAATTTGTTTCATTTGCGCAACACTGGCATGGCATGACTTATTAGTGTGGCATGACTTATTGTATTGATCAGGAATTTAAGCCACTGTGCTGTGATGCCCAATTCTAGTTACATTAAGATTTATCATTATGCCCGAGCAATTGACTGACTCCTCCTGTTTATATGTAGATGAGTGTTGGTAATTTTATGGATGTTGTATTTGCTTTTGCACCTATTTTCCAGCAACTTCGCACCAATGACTTTGCCCTGTCATAGTTATCCCAATGTTTAATTTAGTATTTTGATTACCACATACAATTGGACAAAAAAACTTGTAAGAACATCGAAAACTTCAACGAAAAAATCCACAAGCATAGCAACCACAAAACGAGGCCCGATCGAACATGCAGCCTATTGCTAAAATGATCGTGAATTCTGACATCCTGGGTTTGAATACCCCTGTTGGCAGACAGACCCATTGTTTCCATGGTTGAGCCCTAAAAAATTGATAAACAAAGATTTAAAGACTCATAGAAATAAGAAGAACTGTGTCAAATATAAGTGAATTTATCACTTTTAAGGCATGATTGATGGAGAAAAAAAGCCCGATTTTATGAACTTTTAGAGTGCATTTCGTCCCTGTTGAAAAAAGGCAGGTAGAAAAGACGTGTACTATCATTCCATGCCTTTTGCATATTTGGGTTAGGAGCTATAAAGGTCTTATTCCTCCTTTGTTCCGGGATAGTGTGTATGAGTTTCTCGGGGGTTAATACTATTTTGAAGTGTTATTTGTGTAGACCTGTTGTGTGAAGCCTGTACATATGGTTCCAGTTGTTGTTTGCTTGGATTTTTTTCCAGTTTCTTATATGTTTATGCCTCTGGCCAATTCTCAAGTGTTCCTGTGAACACATAAAGATGTGTATTTCTGGGGTTGGATTTGGTGTCCAGATTTTGATGGGCTAATTATCGAGATATAGTTTCCTTACGGCCTTCTTAAATGCTCCTGGATGTTTTGCTGGATACTGTGTGCAATTTTTGCAGGGGGAGGGTAATAATATTTCTACGAATACCAAAATGTGTATTCCGTAAGCAATTTATTGTCCAGATGCTGCTGGAGTGATTATGCAAGTCTCATTTTCTCATGGCTTTTTATAAGTTGTCCAGATGCTATTGGAGTGATTATGCAAGTCTCATTTTCTCATGGCTTTTTAGACTCGTTTGAATTTTTCTTTAATGTGATTGCATAATTTCTTCCTCCGTCGTGCTTAGCGAAATAAATTATTTATCTAGCTGTTTTGGACTCCTTTTAGTATTAGCACCTGACCTTTCACGTAAATCACACATAGACACCTGACCTTAACAAAATATCACATAAACACCTAACGTATTAAAAAATTCATCAATTAAACCCCTACAGTCAACCTCCGTCCAAAAACTAACGGAAAATATGTTTCTCTCTAATTTTGCTACCCACATTGACTTTCTTTTCACATATTTTGCACAAATTTTTTGTGGGGTCCATTTTTGGGTCCCACACAAATTATTCGATCTATTCATTAATTCTAAAATATTTTTTCAAGCGATCATGCAAAAAATCAGCTCCATAAAATAAATATAAGTGTATGATCCAATCGTACAGCTTTTCATTCATAATTCTGAATTAAAATTTTGAATAAAAAGTTGTAAGATTTGATCAAACACTTGCATTTACCCCATTGAGCTGATTTCTTTTACAGGGTCACGCAAAAAATATTTTAAATCTAATGAAATGATCGGATCATTTTTTAGGACCCAAAATGGGCCCCACAAAAATCTATATAATACTAATATGTGTGGGTACATTGGGTAGTGTTAGTTGCTCCAGCAAAAAATAAATTAAAACAATAAAACTCAACACTATATGGGAAAGAAAAAAGGAAAATAATAATGCAGAAGAAAATATTTGTATTACGAATTTTTTTGTGAGGACCCAAAAGTGAACTGATCTGCTCATTAATCTTTATTTTATTTTTTTGCATGACCCTATAAAAAATCAACTCAACGGGAGTAAATGTAAGTGTTAGATCAAATCTTACAACTTTTCATGCAGGATTTTAATTCGAAATTCTGAATAAAAAGTTGTACGATTGGATCATACACTTACATTTATCGGATGGAGCTGATTTTTTTGCAAGGGTTCTCAAAAAAATATTTTTGATATAATCAATAGATCAAATAATATGTGTGGGACCCAAAAATGGACCCCCCCCCCAAAAAAAGTGCAGAATCTATGAAAAAAAAAGTCGGTCAGGTAGCAAAATTGGAGAGAGAAACATGTTCTGTTTGTTTTTGGCCGGAGATTGAAGATAGGGGTTTAATTGATGAGTTCTTTAATACGTTAGGTGTTTATGTGATATTTCGGTAAGGTCAAATGTCTATGTGTAATTTATTTGAAAGATCATGTGGTAATATGAAATTTTCCCTTTTCTTTCGGTCAACAAATAATAGTTATTTTTAAGGCCCCGTTCCGGAAACCTTCTTAAAAAATAAGTACTTATTTTGCCATTTCTCATTCAAAAATAAGAAGGGACTTTCCACAAAACCCAAATAAAAAGTTCCTTTCACATTTTCAAACTCAAAAATAATGTAAATGAAAAAAAAAATCAATTTTTTTTGGCACCATATTAAAGATCTCAATGAAATCTATCATATAAGATACATAGTGGTGGAAAAATTATTTGCGTAAACACATGATTTTTGAGCTTGAAGTTGCTTTATACAAAAAATAAAACTGTTGCTATGATAATGGGGGCCGACAGAGAGAAATCATACCGGCGGCCACGCCGGGTTGTCTCCGACCACCGGACGGCCAAACCGAGCCGTCCAAAAATTCTAAAAAAAAAACCGAGGGGGCCAGGGCGGGAATCTATGGCATCTGGGGTGTGTAGGGTGCTTGATCCGAGCACCAATTTTCCGTGTATATATGATCAAGCACCCTACACGGAAAAGGGGTGCTCGGATCAAGCACCATACACACCTCGGATGCCGTTAATTCCCGTGCTGGCCACCTCGTTTTTTTTTATAGAATTTTTGGACGGCTCGGATCGGCCCTCCGCTGGCCGGAGACATACCGGCACGACCGCAGGTACAATTCCCTCCCCGGCCGGTCGGTACCTATATAAATTCTTCCAAAATAAGTACCAGCCTTCTTATTTTTTGGAATAAGCCTTCTTATTATACAAAAAATAAATTTTTATTGTATTTCTGGAACGGGCTCTAAATCAGGCTTCCAATTTCGCAACTATTTCTTGGAAGGATCGTTCATATTGATAGAGAACGGATGCGACGTCCGTCCGTCACTTGTGATTCCACGTGCATGGATCGCACAAGGTCCTCTACTAGTGACTGTATATATACATGGCCATGACTCATATACAGGGCTGGCTTAAGCTCAAGGCTCAAGAGGGGACCTTGGACATTCAAAAAAATTTAAATTTCAGGGATACTCAAATATTATTTGTAAATTAGTGTGTGTATGTGTGTGTGTGTATATATATATTATTTGTTTGTTTTATAACACAAATAATTTGTTGACTCAGTGATAAATTGATTTTAATCTATGTAGAGTGTTCGAGTTTGAGTTTTTTGGGTAGCTTTTTCTTTTGAAATGTTTTTCTCAAAAAATAATGTTATTGGCTTTGTTCGGTTGAAGATTTAATTTTAGTTTTAATTTTGTTTCCAATCATTACCCTACTTTTTTCTCCAATTATTACTTTCTCATCTCTCTTTATCTCTCTCCAATCATTACCCCTATCTTCAATTATTACTCTATTTCTCTCTCCACCCACTACCAAAACTAAACTAAACTAAATTCCCAACCAAACATTACCATTGTAACTACTAGATTTCAAAACCAAGTCAAATAGAACTCAAGCCAACCAATTTGACCGTTGGTGACAAAACAATTAACATGAATTATAAAGTCTAAAGTAGTTATAATATAAAGAAACATTTATATCGTTGTTATTTAATTCTAAAAATACGTAAAGTACCACCCCACAATTTAATCTTGGACATCCAAATCTCTTGAGCCGGCCTTGCTGATATATATACACACATGAAAATAAGAATATGTTCATCTAATTACGCGTTTGAAAGGATTTAACAATAGCAACACCTAGGGAGTAAGCAATTTCGAACCCTTTTAATTACCCCTTTGATCTGCACCGTAAACAATTACCCCGTACTTTCCTGGTTACTACGTCCAACGTTCTTCTTCATTGCCACTTGAATTCCTTGAAAATCAATGTTTGACATCCAAAACCATACAACGTTCCTCAAGTACAACAAACACATTCTAGACTCTAGAGAGAGAGAGAGAGAGAGAGAGAGAGAGAGAGAGAGAGAGAAGGCATGCAACGTTCATCATCAACAGCCTAGAACTTGTGCCGACAAATTTTCCGGGACGGGAAACCACTGGAGTACTCCAAGCACTGCGACGTGTTTATCAGCCATCGGTAGATCGATACGTACAAGAACGTTGCGGGGTTTTTGTACAATCACTTGTCCAAGCTGAATTTGAGACCGTTCTTGGATAGCAAGTCCACGAAGCCAGGGACAAGTTGTTCGAGAAAATAGATGCGGGGATATGTGATTGTCAGGTATATATCGTGGTAACTTGAACCTAAAAATTTAGGATTACAAAACTCATTTAAATACAGATGGTGGTTAACCAACTCTTTTAAGAGCATAGTGGCATTTAAACACAGATGGTGCTTAACCAACTCATTTTCAGTGGTCTTGGATGGCTTATGCTAGTGTGCCCTTGTTCCGTTTAATCTTTGTAATCGTTTATAAAGATTAATAAAATCTAAAAAAATAAAAAAGAGCATAGTGCCATGGCATCTCTAATGATTGTGCTCTGGGGATAACTCCCTGGATTTCCATCAGTGGATGGACTAGATCCATAACAATTCTTACTCCTAACATTAGTTCCTTTTTTTACCAGTTTTTTAGTTTTTTGTGTATCAACAAAATTTTTCCTTTTTCGCCATTAAAAAGGTAGGGATCGCGGTGTTCTCCGAATTGCTACAGCTCCTATTTTTGCTTGCACAAGTTGCACATGATGATGGAGTGCAAGAAGAAGGTTATACCGATTTTCATTAACGTGAAACTCTCAGAGCTTAGGATTTAATTTTGGATTGTGGAAGCTGCTCAGCAAAAGAACTATTTAGGTTGAGAGGCTATTGAGGAGGCCAAGAACACTGTTGGATTGACATTTGACAATTCAAATGGGTGAGCACCATATATAATTTCCCATGTTACTCCATCTTTTTTAATTTTGTCACACTGTGAGGACTATTAAGGTTTGTTTATAAAGGTATATAATGTAATCATTTAATTTAAAAACTTCCGCAAATATGCTGATCGATAAAAAATCAACCAATTTTACTTTAGAATACAGTACTTATCTCTAGGAAATATTGACTCAATTAGTAGGACTCATGCATTATTATAAAGATACCAACATTTCTATCATAGGATGATCGATATTCAATTGATGTGAATTATTTGACATATTATTCTAATTTTTTAATGACTTCTATAAAAGGAGTGATTTTTATTGTCAAAGTCGATCCATAATAGACCCAAAATCAACACACCTAATCCAGTCTATTTTATCAAGTTTAAAACAATATTTGAAGGCAAGCTGGACCCGTTATTTTGTAGACTCATTGAGTGATGTGTTGTGTGTGCAGGGATTGGTCGGAACTGCTAAAGGATACTTCAGACGCCGTTGTGGAAAACCTGCTACAGGTTGAAGGAGAGATAATAGGCAGAAAGCAAAATTACATAGACTACTGAGGAATATATTTACAGAGTTAGGTTCCGGTGAGAGATCCCTCATTTTATTAAAATGCGGGACTCTCCTTTCCGATTGAATTTCGATGATCCGAGTCGCTCAAAGTAATCAGAACATGATTTTAAGGGTCTCCGCGAGAAATCAGCAAAAAAAATGACCGGAAAGGGCTTCATCCAAGCAGTTTTCATTGAATGGTTAAAAAAAACTACTCGGATGAAGCCATTCCCAGTCATTTTTTTTGCTGATTTCTCGCAGGGACGCTTAAAATCACGTTCTGCAGACATTGAACGGTTCGGATTTTCAAAATTTGATCGGGAAATGAAAGTCCCTCATTTTGGATCCCTCACTTAAAAATTCCTCTATATTTACATGATCAGTGAACATAATTTAAATATGACTTTATGTATATTTAGGAGATGTGAAATTCTTCTTCTTCTTCTTCTTCTTTTTGATGTTCTTAAACCTTTGTTCATTTTGTTATTTGATTATTTAATTAATTATTTATTGCTCATTTTGTTTTTTCTATCTTGCAACCTGCGAAAAGTAAATTTTAATGACTCTCGATCTCTCACACACACACACACCAACAACAACAACAACAACAACAACACCACCACCACCACCACCACCACCACCAACAACAAATGATTGCCGAAAAGTCAAAGTTGAATTAGGCCAGTAATAACTTACCTTCAAACTACATTGCTTATTACTTGAAGAACTAGATGCAAGGCGGCGTGCAAAGCACGCCTGTCATGCCCGTTGTGGAGATTTTTTTGTGGTCGTTCTTAATATTCTAGATCAGAAGTTATATGCATTAGTTTGACCAAGTATTTGATCATAGCAATTTTTTGGCTTAAATAATTAGTTTCAAAAAATTGTCACAAAAAGATTGGTTTACAAATTAAATATTATTAAATTATATTTATATTTTTACCAAATATTTGGTAGTATATTACACAAATGATTAGAACAATGTCAACAAGTAGAGGGAATAGGACAAAAAGTGGTGTCAATTTATAAATTTTAAAAAATTAAAAAAAAATCGTCAAAAAGGTTCATTTTTCCGCCAAAAAAAAAAATTTCCTGCCAAACCAACTACTTGGAGAACTAGTTAGAGAGAGAAAGGGTAAAAAAACGTTGAAGTGTAGCCTTTAGTTGTGGTAAGTATATAATATTTGTCTGGTAAGTATCAGCATAAAATATAGTAAGAAAAGTCTGTTTTCATGGTAAGTATAATTGCGTTTTTTAACTGAAAAAATGCAAAACCACTTCACTTTTTGGAGGTGGTTTTAATCCAAGGGCTTAGATTCACCTAAAATTTGATCTAAATTAAGGTCTATATTAAATAGGGGCATCATGTCTCATTACCACATTGGGGCATCATAGAAAAATTGATAGGAACCACATCTCTCTCTCTCTCTCTCTCTCTCTCTCTCTCTCTCTCTCAAATTGAAAAACCCACAGTTCAAACCTCAAATTGAAACCAAAAATCAAACCTTCGATGAAATCGCAGAACTGAAAAAAAACCATAGAACTGAAAAACTCACAAATCAAAACTTACAAATCATACCCCTAAAAACACCTCAAAAATCAAACCTCCGACGATGACGAGGTAGGGCTATTCACGGTCGAAGCTGTTCTCCAGCGATGACGCTGCAATGAAGAGAGTGGTACTGCTGACCGACAATGACGTTGCAGCAGGAATCAAAGCAAGCGAGCTCAAAAAGCTCGCCTCACCCAGTGAGGGACTGGAGCCGAGGTTACACTGGCAACCTCTCAAGAGAGGCTGCTGGGTCTGTGTGTTTCCCCCTGTTATCGCCATTTTGTCGAATATTGTGTTTTGGCTAGGCTGGTGGAGATGCTCAGGAGTTTCTACCTTTAGAATAAATTATTAGACTATTCGATACACAGTTACAAAAAAGAGATCGGAGTCTCGGATTAAAACATAAAGGTAGTGTTTGGTTGGAAATTTAGTTTAGTTTAGTTTTGGTAGTGGGTGGAGAGAGAAATAGAGTAATGATTGAAAATAGAGGTAATGATTTGAGAGAGATAAAAAGAGATGAGAAAGTAATAATTGAAAAAATAGAGTAATGAATGGAAAAAGAAGTAGGATAATGATTGGTTTCCAAAACTAAAACTAAAAAGAAAAGGCAACCGAACAAAGCCGCTTGTAACTATTTATAGGGTATAGAAACAACTTCCAAATCAAAATAAATTCAAAAATATTATTGTGATCAAAACCAAACACGGGTGTAGGTTATTTTTTTTTTGATAAAACACGGGTGTAGGTTATGATTAGCCCTTCTACTATCTGGCCATGTGAGCCTCAAACCTGACAAGTCAGTCTGTGATTTGGGCCTTTCTACTCACCTCGGATCCCCTGTCCAACTGACATTTGGACAGGCGCCTGTCCGAGTCTCTCTCGGCCGTTGATCTGCGAGATCAACGGCCAAGAAGAGTGGAACAGAGAAGTCGGACAGGGGATCCGATCTCCTTTCTACTGTGTAGCCGTGTGGGCCTCACACCTTACTTTTTTTGCTTTTAGTCATAACATTTTACTTTTTTTTTGTTTTTTACTCCTCTCATCGATCCGGGTGATTAATCCAAAAAATAAAATCTGAATTTTCCAAACAAAAAGTATCTCACAATAGAGTGAACTCACCACCCTAAGTTGCTCCGTAAGCCCGCTTGGCAAACTCCCATTGTACATTGGGCCAAAAGAAGTCGGCTTGAGATGATTACCAGTTTGAATTGAAATGGCCCACAGCCCACTGTATTGGTCTTGTCCAAATTTATTGTCTTTTGGCCTTGATGAGCTAAACTTTTGAGTGCTCTCTGCCTCTCCCGAAATGATTCTTCCCACCCATTCTCTCTTTAATCAAGTGTTCGGAACAACTTACGCATGATTTCATTATCTTAGGGGACCAATCCACCGCCCTTTGTTGGGTATCAATTAAAATCAGAACATATATTTGTATGGACTAATTCCAAACGATTTGATAGTACCAGGGAGGTTTACGATCCTACCTCCTTGTAACCTCCCTAGTTTGTACAACATCTTTTTTCATCTCTCTCCCTCTCTCTAAACAAGAAGTCCTGAAATATTTTTTATCAGTCTCTTATTAACAGGTTGTAAGACTGAAATGGGCAAAGAGGACACATTTTGGGGTCCCAAAACTCCTGGACACAGTCTCCAATAATTTTTCTCTATCAATTTCTCTTCACTTTTTACTCTTAAGAGTATCTCCAACCCATCCTCTAAACACAAAAATAGAGATTGGATATGACATATTGAGGAAAGATTTTATAATTTATTTCCTCTTTTTTCACTTTATGAGAGAATATTGGAGGGACCCATGGTACTTTTTGGTATGGTCTACTATCTTGACATGCTATACAAGATCATCAGTCCTGATCATCGAGATGAGCTTGATATGAACCTGATTTGACTGGATTGATCATGTATAATTTTTTCCAAAAAAACTGGAGAGGAACCGCTTCCTAGAGTGAAATAATGCGGTGAGAATCTTACACCTAGTTTGCCTTAATAATTTTACTGTATTACTTTTTTGTCTTTATTTAAATTGTTTGCGTATTTGTTGGTTTTGCGTTAAAAAAATATGTTGAGAACTATTTTGAGAACTATTTTTTTCATTAGAACAAAAAATAATCCAAAAGTCTCGACAAAGTAATCTAAGAAGTACAGTAAAAAAAATTATGTCCACAACTATTTTTTTTAATAAAGAAAAATAATCTAAAACAGACAATCCAGTTTTGAACATAATTTTTACTATGTACTTAGGTTCTCTCCTTGAAACGATCCAATAATTCCCAAAAAATTGAGCAAAAGTAACAAATGCAAATTCTTTTGAATAATGAAAAAAAGTAATCCGCAAGAATTATTAAGCCAAAGTACTAGACCTTAATTGGGTGTTCACACTAACTTTTTTGGGTGAATAAGTTGTGACAATTTTACATGTTGTTGACACAAATAAACAACTTAATCATTAGTGTGAACAACTTGTAATTTTTGATGTATAAGTTATTGTGCACAATTTTTTCATCAATGGAAACAACCCCTAAGTCCCACATTCTAATATGTTAAAAACATTTATCAACTGAAAAATTTACTACAGTTTATCAATTTCACAAATTTAGAAATCTAAAAAACGATAGATTTTAATGAACCTTCGGTATATTAGAATTTAAAAAAATCAGAAAAAATTGACCAATTCTCAAATCATGGCGAATATATCAGTATCGAACAGAAAAATTCATCAATATCAAACTAGTAATTTACCACTACAAAAAGAGGAGCATCTGCAAGGATTGAACTTCAATCTCTCTTAACAATATTTGATTGAGCTAATTTTCCACATGAATCCATAAAAATATTTTAAACAAATTGAACAGTTCAAATTATTTGTATGGGATCCTGAGGTGAGTCCCACAAATTTTGGAGTACGGTGTACCCATTTTGGTGATCCCTACAATTTTTTATTTTTGTTTTGCTATTTTGTTGTCTTTTCTGAAATTTTTTTCAGATTCACGTTAATTGTTTTTTGAATTAATCATTTATCTTGATGAGAACATAATAGCTTGTATTTTTAATATAAAATTAAATTATTTATACCGTTAGTATAAATATTTATTTCATCCAAATCAATTATATTACATCACATCGTTACATATTAAAAAAATAACTAAACGTTCAAAGGTTAATTATGTATCAAACAACATCTATACTCATCTTCTACGCATCTTTTTTTACCGATAGCATATAGATTCAAAATGGAATCAATATCGAGATATCACATCAATGATTAAAACAAACAGTTCATTTGTTGAAAACCTTCTTCTAGGATTCCTTGTGAAAAAACAACTCAATTGGATATTTGATAGAACTTGGTCAATTCATTCAAGTTTTGGTAGACCAAAAGTCAAATAAATAAATCAAGTCCTTAAAGGCATAAATTGAGTTAATTTTTTACGGGTACATTTAAAAAAATTAATATTTTAAACAAAATGAAAAGCTTGGATCATTCATGTGGGACCTTGAAATTCATCGCACACATAATCTGTATCGTAGCCTTCTCGGACCGGCGGTGCCGTGGTGAAACGTGCCACCTCCCCTCTTAACAGCTCCGTCGCACTTTTTTATATTTTATTGATTCCTCTCATCGATCAACTGATTAATCTAAAAATTTATAGGAGTAATGGAAAATTGAACCATTTGTTACAGTAAAAATACTCCCTCCATCCCAATTAGTGTCCTCTACAGAAAATTGTGCTATTTAAGAATTCAAAAATTTTGCTCTAAACTTTCCAAAATTAATCTTAAAAATTGTGAAATTAATTATATGTATTGAAATCGCCTATATCTTTTAATATGGATCTTAAAAAATATGTAATATGGACCTTGTTTGATAGATCTTAATTAATTTTATTATTTAAAATTTTCAAAATAATAAAAAATATTTTCAATCTAAAAATAAAACGAATATAAAAAATTGTCAAATCAATTAGGAAGGAAATATTACTTTTTAGGGGTAAAATTGGAAGTTTGAAATACTGTGATAGTTATTTTTAAAAAATAAATACTAATTTTGAAACATCCCAAAATAAAAATATAGATACTTAAATTGAGACGGATAGAATAGTACTACGTAAAAGGATATCGAAGAAAAATGCTCCATACAAAAAATTTACGAGTAAGAAAAATGGGTTAGGGGGTGTTCCGATTTCTCTGAAAAAGAACTTTTTGAAAAAAAAGATAATTTCAAACTCAAAAATTATGTGTTTACGTAAATAATTTTTCTACTAATATAAATTTTGTTTAATAAATTTTATTAAGATCTTTTAAATGGTGTAAAAAAAATTTAAAAAATATTTTTTATTTTTATTATATTTAAATTTAAAATTACATTCGTTTAAAAAATAAAATTTTTTTTTAAGTGGAACACCACCATAAACCGAGGAGAGGGATACACAGCCCTCGATTCTCGAAGGGTGTGTGACATTGATGGATGTGAGTACGATGAAAGGCTGGGAGTGCTGTATCTACATGTAGCTGAGAGAAATACTACTGGCCATCAGAGAGATAAATTGGAGAGAGAGAGAGAGAGAGAGAGAGAGAGAAAGGGGTCCAGCAAGGAGGGGGACAGAGACGGTGGCAGAGTAAGCCCGCAAAGATCGAGGGGGGGGTCTCTGACTCTGCAAATAAGAAAGCCTATATCCCTGTCGATCCTATCGGGAAAAAATAAAATTTAAAAAAAGAAAAGCCTGTCCGCTTACCTTTATTCATTCATCAACTTTCTTCTCTCATCTACAGCCGTTGAAATTCCACCCGCACCATTCTGGCGTGGACTACACTGCTCTCCAAACCACGAGAGCAATTGGAGAGAGAGAGAGAGGTGTTCATGGGAATCGAACTTTGCTTATGTGCATGGTGTAAATTCTTGTTTGAGATAATGAAAACACTTTCAAATTATATGTGTATGACCTAAAAGTGGCCACACACACCGTTGATACACCATTGGTACCTTATTGGTCGGTACCTATAGTGGGGTCCTTTGAAAAAAAATAGCTCATACGTTCTTTCTTTGTATGGATCACCGTTCTTCCTAATTTTTTTGGCTAGGATTTTTTTTCCCGATTTTTTGTTCTTAATTTGTTGTTAAATTTTTCGTCATGGCTTATGAAATTAATCGTTCGTCTGCACGAGACAAAAAAGTAGATTAGAGTTGAAAAAAATCGTATAGGTGACACTTTAGACAAAAAAAAACATCAACTGTTTGGTAGAGTACTTTTTGTCTATAGTAGATAATTTTTTATATTTTGATCATAATTTTTTACTTTTCAAACTTATCTCGTCGAAACGAATAATTAATTTGAAAAATATAACAAAAATTCAAAAAAGACGAACAAAAATACCAAAACAAAAAACACCAAAAAGTTGAGGAGAATGGGGCCTAATTAGCGAGCATCTATTGAAGTGGAACTGTGGAATTTGCAAAAATGACTCGCCAAGGAAATGTCACATGGTTGAGGTTGTTAGCCAGGCCAATGTTAAGCCAAAATACAATTTGTCGCATGCGGTAGAGTTTGTGCTCTTAAGTATTTGTAACGCCCCTAATTTTGGAAACGTTAAATAAATATTTTATAAAAAATTTAAATGAAGTCTGGCTCATTATTACATCATAACTCCCACAAGAGTACTTTTATTAAATGCGGAAGGAGAAACTAGAGTTTCTTTCTACTGCTCCGGCTGTTTCTCCATTCTAGCCAGCTTCTCGGCTCCGAAAGCCTCCAAGGTATAGAGATCACTCTGTTCATCTACAAGATCTGACATATTATACCAGCGTCACCACCAATATAATATGTCAGAGTCACTAAAAGTAACACCATAAGTTACAAAAGCTCAATAGAATAATCTATATCTATTAATCATTAACTTACAAATAATAGATCGTAAGGTTAACGGTTTCCACATTGTATATACATATTTAATAAAACAGTTAACAATGACATATCTATATTCACTATCCAAACTAACGTTGGTATCCATGATTTTCTGTATTTCTCCTACACGACTCATCGCAGATCGTGTCATCATTTTCACTTTCCTTTTTCTAAATCAACATTTCTAAAATCATTTTTAACACACTCAATATCGGTTCCGCCGTTCCGGTCTCCCGAGTATCCTCACAATGGTTTCGCCGCATCGGATTCCCATTGGCACACACACATACACCACATAATGGGCTACCAAGTCCGACTACATTGCGATTTTCAAAACATCTTCCTTTTCAAAACACACCTTGTCTTTAACACACCCTAGGTGTCATGTTTCTAACTTTCTCGATTTTTGTGTCTCGTTCTCATGCATTGTAACGCCCCGATTTTTCAAGGAATTTCGGAAGCATTTTGCATAAAATACACTGAATTTTATAAACTTTTAGGCCCTAATTTATCCTTATACAAAAATTTCAATTTCAAAATAATACAAAAATCTATGTACATTTATCTAACAAAAGCAGCTCCAGAGCGACTCTAGTTTTGACACGAATTCCAAGCAACGTTGGCCCAGACTCCGCTCCAGGGATCCTACCTTTATCAACTGCTCCACTGTGGAATCCTGCACACTCTGGCAAATTGAACGCCGAAGCAAACGATTTGCCAGAATACAAATGTATCCGTGAGTGATAATTCACCCAGTAGAATAATCCAATCCTACCAACCCCTTACTCTACAATTAGCATTCAATAATAACAACAAAATCACAATTGATAATACATGAGAGGTACAGAATAATAACACATCATCTTTTTCTTTACTATCCATCGTCTTACATGAAATCTAAGGATCATCTCCACGAGATCCTTTCCTCCCACATCCACTAACTACAACCGTCTCATGGGTCCACCCTTCCTCTT
Source organism: Rhododendron kiyosumense (assembly GCA_019656275.1). Taxonomy (NCBI): domain Eukaryota; kingdom Viridiplantae; phylum Streptophyta; class Magnoliopsida; order Ericales; family Ericaceae; genus Rhododendron; species Rhododendron kiyosumense. The sequence goes on along the minus strand of BPLS01000486.1, from coordinate 174,624 downwards.
GCTTATCCTGCACCAGGGCCTTAGGTGAGCGCATCTAAGTTATGTACCGAGTATGTTCTCACTTAAGACCATAACAGGAGGATTGAGTCATACCATGACGTATCGTACATTAGGGTCGGACATCCACTACCCCACGCTAACTATAACCGTCTCATGGGACCCATTCTCTTTCCCAAGAGAAACTTCCCATGACGTATCATACATTAACGTCTCACTAACTACAATCGTCTCATGGGACCTATTCTCTTCTTCGAGAAACTTCCCATGACGTATCGTACATTAGCGTCTCACTAACTACAATCGTCTCATGGGACCCATTCTCTTCCTCGAGAAACTTCCCATGACGTATCGTACATTAGTATCTCACTAACTATAATCGTCTCATGGGACCCATTCTCTTCCTCGAGAAACTTCCCATGACGTATCATACATTAGCGTCACAACATATCTCATCACAGGGCCCCGCAGGTAACCCATTTCAACACAGGGCCCCGTAGGTTAACCCTTGCCATCACCATGGCTCAAATCACAATCCACACACTCACACTTCCAACACTTTACAAATTTCCATTTACTTAACATCGTCTACGTGAGTCACTACTCGTAACCACCCAGTGAACCTAAGTCCAATCTAGCACGTCGAACATGATATAATCAATAACTGCTCAATTCATAACATGATACATTTCAATGAGATAAAAGTACATATCAAATAATATTGTGCGAGTAAATAAACACATAATATTTTATGATTGAGCCGATGCCCTTAAAATTCGTTGAACAAGTAAATTAATTATAGTTTTTATTAATTTCAAAGGTGTCATTAACAATTTCGTAGGCTTAGCTTTAATAACGTAGTGGGATAACTTTTTAAGAACTAAAGTACAATTATTGAATCATATAGTTGATCCACTACGGCAACTTACAGTATCAAAATCTAAAAGTGCAATTTTATTAATTAAAGCTTACTATTACTAAAAATCTTATTATATATATATATATATATATTAATGATAAGGCTTGACTGTTATTTGACTTGTTCACAAACAATAATGCTCACCTATTGATAACAGGAGTACAATAATTATAGCATGCATTTATTCTACTAAAAAGAATTCAACCACATAGTAGGATCAACTTTGGAACAAATGAAAACATAGGGGGCAGTTGTAGTTTCAATACCACTTTTGAAAACTTAAAACGTGCAAGTACAGCGAGTTCTATTTTCTTTTCATTTTCTAAAACAGAGCATATTTCGTTTCTTTTAATCTTGATGCGTGAGTACGATTTCCTCCATTATAAATTATGAAATCAATATATATAGGGACTAAATATACTTAGGAGAAAATAGGATAGAGATTAATCTACCTTAAATCCAGCCGAAAAAGCGGATGCTAATTTGCGGACAATTTCGGTAAAATGAAAAAGACGGCGGCGGCGGCGGAGGACTCGGGGCTGACTCGAATGATTGGAAGATGGTTTGTGGATATTTGGTGATGTAGTGGTTGATTGGGAACCTGAATATGATGTACGGAGTGGTGTTATGTAAAAATCTGTTTCTCTCTCTCTCTCTCTCTCTCTCTCTCTATATTCTAGACTCAACAATAGAATTGACAGTGAAATAATATACTGGTGTTCAATTTTGGATTTATGTGGGTATGTATAATGAGAGAGAATAAGGCAGTGAGAAGGTGAGAGGATAAGTGTGCAAGTGGTGGAATGGAAAAGGAGAGTGAAGGAGAAGGATACTGATAATGATAAGAGGGATATGGGACAAGTGCCACATTTGGTGGGGTTTTCTTTTATTCTAATGTATGTGGATTTGTGTATGTGTAGGATGAGAATGTATGTGGACGCTTTTATGTATAAGGTGAGAATGTATGTGGACACGTGTAATTTGAAGGATAAAGATGAAAGTGGTAGAGTTTGATAAGGAAGTGGAGACTTGGTTTGAATAGAGTTCTAGTTAGGATTTAGATAGGAAAGATAAGAGATAAATATCCATCACTGACTCCCAGTATAACTAAAGTATAAATATATATCTTATACAATAATGTATATAATATCAATTGTACACGTAATAATATATTTTAATTATCCAATTTAATTAATTATTGAATTAAGAATTTAACAATATAAATTTGTATTAAAAAAAATTGGGTCGAAAATCCGGGTCGTTACATGCATTGACTCTGCGGTAGGACCTTTCACGTAAATACACATAAATCATTCATTGTAATCTTGAAACTAAACTAACAAAATCATCAAACTCTATATTATCTATCAAGTTCAAATTTACCACTTAAAACATAACACATGTACGGACGACTTTGGAGTGGAGACCATTTATGCTTTATCACACCGCAAGACAAACAATCCAAGTAATCACATATACATACTCATAACCATCATTAAGATCAAAATACGAATACTTCCAATCAAATTTATGTTTCGAAAATCCGTTCTTTCTTTTTTTTAGGAAAATTCAAAACAACTTATGTTTTTTCAGAAAATAAAGTCGATATGTTCAACATACTCCCCTTCCTTTTCAAAACTTTAAGAAAAACACCTTTCAAATTTTCATGCATTTCCAACATACATGCATTATACAATATACTTAGAGTTTAACGGATAAAGAAATTTTTACGTATACTTAGAGTAAGTAAGTAGAGATATTCTACCGTTCTTCTTGGCGGTAGGGCGGCTACGGAAAGGTAAGTCGGCTATTGGACGGAATGACTCCTATGGTAAGCTTCCTGTAGCTTCGAAAGAGAAAAGGTTTCTCTCGAAACTAGTTCTTGACTAAACTACTAAATTTTTTTGGATCGAGAAGGTGGTCGAGTGGCGGTCTAGTGGCGGTCTTGGAGGAGTTTCTTCAAGAACTTCAAGAAGAACTCAAGAACAAAGTAAGAACATAAGAATTTCTAGAGAGAGAAAGTTGAAGGATGAAGGTATAAGTTGAATGGTAAGGATGTGGTGCTATTTATAGCAAAAGTTTGGGCTCTCCTTCCCTCCCTCATGGCCGGCCATGTCTCTCTCTCTATCTCTCTACCTCTCATTGTGTTGTCAAATCATGCTTGAAAGCATGGTAAGTCTATTCTCTCATGGGTCAATTTAAGGTTTAGGGCTATAAGTCTTAGGGTTGCATGCATGGCAAGGCTAAGTTTGTTTTTTTTAGAAGCAAAATGATGGCTTCCTATGGTTCATGAGTTGTCTTGTCAAATATATATACGTACACATTGACAATTCTAGCTTCCATTATCCAAGGGACAAAATTTTTTCTAACATTTATTATCCAATGGGTAAAGGAATATTAATGATAACTAAGGTTGAAATGACTATATGGAGTATAATGATTACACATTAGCAAATCTAGTTTCCATTATCAAAGGGATAAAAATTTCCTTAACATTTATTATTCAATGGGTAGAGGAATATTGATGATAACGAATATTTTTGGAAGAAATATCTTTTTGAAAGTGACCTTTTAATGCGAAGAAAGAGTAATGCACTTTGTAAGAAAGTAATTTGATTAAGAAAGCACAATGATGACAAGTCAATGGAAGGTGAGATAATTAAAAGGTTGGCTTTTGGAAGTGACTTGTCAATACAAAAGAATGAATAAAGCTTCCAAGTAGCCTTTCTAAAAAAATTTTAGAGTGGTATACATACATATATGTATATGTATAGAAAGCTTCTAATGCGGACCTCCGCATCCAAGCAAAGTGTGGACCACCCCATTTCTCCCATTTCCCAATTGAATTTTTATGATCCAAGCCGTTCAATGTGTTAATAACGTGATTTTAAGGTTATATGCGAAAAATCGGCAAAAAAAATGACCGGGAAGGGCTTGATTTGAGCAGTTTTTAATTGAACCGTTCAATAAAAAATAAACAAAAACTGCTTGGATGAAGCCCTTCCTGGTCTTTTTTTTTTGTTGATTTCTCGCGGGAACCCTTAAAATCATGTTCTGAACACATTGAGTGGCTCGGATCATCGAAATTCGATCGGAAAAGGGGAAGTCCACACTTTGCTTGGATGCGGAGGTCCACATTAGAAGCTTACTCTGTATATGTATGTCAAAGTATATATGTAAATGTATGCCAAGGTTACTTGTAGAAGGAGAAAAGAAGTAATTATGAGCTATTTGATGTGATAATACATAATCATGGTTGTGTGGAAGAACAGATTTGGTCTTGATTAGGCAAGTTCATGGTAGTACTATTTTCTAGATAATAGAAAGTCTTATTTCTATTACCCAAAAGACAAGAATTACCCTATGAATTATTATTCATTGGGTAAAAAGGTAATGAGAAGTCAAGTCTAGAAATGACTAGTCATGAAGGTAATGATGACTTCCTAGGTCGAAAAAGGTTTATAAGGTTCAAAGAGGGTTGAAAAGGTTCATCTAGAGTTAGGAGAATGTAATTAGGTTGAATGGGTACTTAAGTTTTTCTAACTAATCGGTTGGAAACTAATTTTACTTGCCGAATAAGATTTTTAGCCAAGAAATATATTTTAAAATTTTTATTTAACTTGTTAGAAAAATATACAAGTGCTTCTACAAGCTTACTTGTCTTTAGAAAAGGACTAAAATGTCCGGGACGAAAAGATATAATTTTATAAGTCTCAAATCTAATTATGACGGATTATTAGAAATTAAAAAGAAATTTCCAAGTAATAAATAAAAAAATTCAAATATTTAACAAAATTTTTTATTTACCAAAAATTAGGGTCGTTATAGTATCTCCAATGGCGTTTTAAGAATATGGCTCCCATTAGGCTAGCTCCTATCGACCACGAGAAAAATAATGTGTTCAGTTTTGTGTTAATGCATATTCTCTAAAATAATTCTCAAAATAGGATATCAAACTTGGCTTTTCAAGTGATTTATTAAATTGCAGTTCAAAAAAAAAGAAAAAAAGGGATTTATTAAGTTTAGCAATGTATTATAATTTTAAAAAATAACATTTAATTTAGATATGTCAATGCATCCGTGGCACCGTCGACGGCCAAATGTGGAGGTTCGAGGTGGGTGTTGGGAACTAGCTGCCCAATGAAGAGATAACCATATCAAAAAAAAATTCCGGTTCTTGAGCTTGTGTTTAATCTGCAGGGTTAGTTATACTAGGATATGTTCCACTAACTAAAATAAGTGGAATGACTTGTCTTATAGAGCAAAAAATAAGTATTTAAAAAATAAAAACCTTAACGGAACGTCAGAATGATATGAAGTATTGTTTCTGCAATCTCGATCAAGATTCTCAACACAAAAGATTGCTGAGAAATTAATCAAAACTAGCATGATTTCATGTACTTTAAAGGGACAAGTATAATTTGAACAGGTGAGTGGGCAACAATCTATATTCACTAATTATGTCCTTGACATATTGTGGTGTTACCAACAAAAGTTACTAAGATAAGGGAAAGAATCGAATAATAGAGATGATGTAGAATTGAAGGAATCACTTCCTGTTTTCTTGTTTCTTTTTCTTCGTTTTTTTTGGGGTTAGAGACAGAGGCGGAGCTATGTTGAGGGTGGGCTTCTAAGTTTTAAATTTTTTATTTTGTATATATTTGATTTTTAACATTATTGATAATTATTCGTGTATAGCTCCCACTTGTAATATTAAAATTTTTCGTTTTATTTGATAAAAAATCGGTTATTTTACATTCTTATTTCTCATTTTCTTTCATAAATAAAAAATAATCACGTGAATGTTGAAGTAGCCTAAAGAAAAAAACACAAAATGATTGATATCATTTCAATGTACACATGTAATGTATTGAAAAGCAAATACTTTATGATATAATAAGTATACGTTCTGATAAAAAAATATGTCTATTAGGCCGGCTCCCGGATCAAAATTCTGGTTCTGCCATTAGTTGGAGAAACGACTTTTGTGTCGATTTCATATGGAAATGCTACTTGTACTGCTGATGGGTAGGTACGGATGGTATACAAATTTTGTGTGCAAAGTCCCTCACAAATTTTACATAGATGATATGAGACATTCATAAAGTTCAAAATGATTTTCTAATTAACTTTGTGAAAAATCCATTCAATCAAATATTGATATGCTTGTTATCGGGATTCCCCCACCCCCAATTTTTGCCACAATGGGGATCATATAAAGTCCCTTAACAAGTAGACAATAAAGAAGTATCTATGAACGGCCCCAATTGCGTTTTTCCTTCCTCGCCCAAATTGATAGATTTGGTTTAATCAGTACTTGTGCCATATAAAGAATGGTTTTTGGGTACTTTCTTTTGTCCACCAAGTTGTGATATAAAGTACTGATTTGCTACCATACCTTTGCACTAAAAATAATCATATCAGCCATTAGCACAAGGGACAAACTGAGACAAAATTGCGACAATTGTCAAAAACATCACTGTAAGGTTGGTTTTTAGTAAGATTTACACCAAGTCATGATTGTTCAGACACAATCATATCACAAGCATTGCCAACTTCATAAATTTGTCTCATACTAAAAGGTGCACGTGAGCCTCGTACTAGATCGCTGAACATAATTATTACTAACCCAAATGGCGATTTTCCAGCTTCTCTTTTTATTCTTAGTTACATATTTTTTATAATTTAAGTTGTCCGAGTTAATTCCTGTGCACACGTTTTCCCTCTTCTCTTCTCCTACTGAATCTGAAAAATAAAAAACTAAGAGCTAGCTAGATCATTATATTTACATTCTACTTTTACGGTTAGCCGTCGAACCAAAATCATAAAGCTATCATGTGGAAATTAAATATTCAATTTTCTTTTATTTAAGTCGTGTATCTCCGTCACTTGTAGTGATTTATAATTTAATGAATGAGTGACAAACAATCCAATAATATTTATCCAATTATAAACTTTATTACTTTCTAGTTATATATAAGAAAAAAAATTTAAATAGAGCTTTTAAATGGTAGCAGCACACAACATAGGAGAATCAAACCGACATACGGTCACAATTTCAAGTTACTTGAAGTGATTGAATCTCTCTCTCGTGCCCACCCTAGGTCTATGCCCAATATCAACCGAAAATCTGAAGTTCTAAAATCGCCCATTTCTCTCTCTTGGTTATAACTGTTAGGGTTTCGTTCGGGAGGAGGTGATGTCCGCCGCTAGCCCCTCTTCTTTGATCTCTCCCCTCTGTCTATCCCCGCCCCCCCCCCCCCCCTCTTACCCTTTAGTTTTCCCCATCTTCGATTTTTCCCCGCCTTGTTTTTTTTTTTTTCTCTTTTCTTTCTTATTCACATAATGATTGGCAACGACGTCGAGTCAACGGTCAAGGATGGTGGCTTCGATGGGCATTTCTAGCATGAGGAATCTTAGCATTTGATTTCCCTTGGCTGTTTTTGGGAGCCGATATGATGTGCTTCACGGGGGCCGTTTGCTAAGGTGTCAGTCGTATGGCGAGATTGACGTCTGGTATGGTCTATTCGTTCCCTCTACCTTCTCCCTTTGCCCTCTTTTAATTTTTGACCCCAAACCTTACCGTTGCTTATTTTCTTCTTTGCCTCTCGCGTCTTCCCCTTAATCTCGGTTGTGAGTCTTCTCCCTCGAACTTCGATTGGGTTTTGACCTCCTAAGGCTTCGATTTTGCCTAACAACAAGGGGTTCGAGGTTTTGGGTGGCACAAGCAGTGTGGCTCCCGCTGTGGTTACTGTTAGGTGCCTTGGTGTTTGCCTAACGGCTTGGGTGAGCTCCCGTGGCAGCGACTGGTTTGTTTGATCGTCGGGTTGTTCCTTCGTTTGGGTTGGCCAGTGGTGACAAGGTGGTGAATGGTCAGCGGTTGGGTTGTTTGCTGTCTAATCAGTGTGGCGATGGTGGGCGGCAGGGTTGAAGGTCTTCAACTATTTTGGGTTTCTTGGGCTGGGCCTAGCCTACTTTGGTGGGTTAGGTTTTTGTCTTTGTATTTAATTATAATATTTGGGCTTTTAGGTCATCTGGTGTTATGAGCTTTATTTGTAATATTTGGGCTTTTAGGTCATCTGGTGTTATGAGCTTTTTTTTGTAATATTTGAGCTTTTAGACCTCTAAGCGTTTTGGGCTTTGCCCTTAGGTGTGTATGGACTTGTCCCTTTTGCAGAGCTGGCCCAACCCCAAGGCCCAAGAGGCTTGGACCTTGGGCATCCTAAAAATGTTTAATTTTTGGGATACCCCAATTTTTTTAGTAGTTGGGTTTGACTAGGACTCTTTTTTAGCTCAATACCATAAAAAAAAAAAAAAAAAGAAAGTCTATCCAACATGCAAATAAAGGCCCAAAAGCTTAGATGACCCAAAACATTAGTGGAATTTTTGTAAATCAGAGAACTAATTGATCTATTTTCGGAAAAAAAAAGAAAACCGAAGCTTTGGCAGGTTTTCTCCATGAAAATAAATTATGTCCGGCTCACATGGGAAAGCCTCCTTTCCACCCCACCAATCAATTGGTCACAGCTCAGCTATTGTCTCTGGTTGTCTTGGAAAAACACATGCACAGCTATTACTACCGTGGTAAAAAGCAAAAAAGGAAAACATAGTAAACTATGGTTGGTTTGGTAGGTTTAACTTTTGATTAAAAAGTTAGAACTGACTTATTATTTTTTCTATTCAATTTTTTTTTTTGTATTTGTTACTTTTGCATTAAACTTTTGTGACTTATTGATTTATCTCAACGAGAGGGATTGAAAAAGTTTAAAAAAAATATTGATCGAAATTCATAATATTTTTTTATAAAATACAAAAACAAGTAAAAAATACAGGTTTTTGACTTATATTTTTGTATTTTTTAAAAAATTACAAGTTTCGATCCAAATTATATATTTTTTTGATTCATCTCGCTGAAACAAATCAATAAGTTACAAAAGTTTGATGCGAAACTCACAAATACGAAAAAAATTTGAATGAAGACAAAAAAAAAAGTCCTTACATTTTTATAATCTCACCATCTCAGTAGTATGGGTACACCACTTGTACACCTCCTTGTATGAGACCTATTATGAGGGCCCACGCAAATATTGTGAACCTTGCAATTTGTTCACAACATTTTTTGAAGGGTCCCTATAAAAATCAATTCACTCAGACATCGGTAAGTGTTTGATCGATACGATATTTTTTTGGTCTATACAAGTAGAGACAAAAAAAACAAACGTGAAGATCAAGTACTTACTAATATACGACTGAAATGATTTTTCCTGGAACCCTTCAAAAATATTTTAAACAAATTATAAACAACTCAGATCATTTGTGTGAGATTTTGAAGACTTTGAGTGTTCGTATGTAATAATTAGTAGAAATTTTATATTGGTTTAGCTTTCTAGTATTTTAATCGTTGTTGTAAAAATTGTTATGTATTAGGGGCACACTTTTTTTAATTTGGCCTTGGGCACTCAAAACCCTTAGACCGGCCCTGCCCTTCTGGATGTAATTTTCAACCTTTGGTTGGAATTCTCTTTCTCTCTCGCCTTTAATAAGTAAAAAGGTACTTTTGTCGATAAATAAAAAATCAACCAGGACCTCATGTGCTCGAGAAATAGCTAAGGTGCAACATTAGTACGCATCTTTTGTCGCAAATCATAACTTATTTGTGATGAAAACCAGTGGCCAAGATATAGAATTACATGCAGCGGTGGAGACAGGATTTGAAGTCGGCGGTGACACTTAAAACTATTTATATATGTAATAACCCCTAAAAATATATATGCTGCAAGGCAAACCATAATACCCAAAATAAAGTATACATAATTGATGCCGAAATTGAATTATCGACATTATAAGTTACTAATTGGAAATGATGACTGGCTTCAAGGACCTAATTAATTTTCAAAAATCAATACTCGTATTCAATAAGCGCTAACGGATAGTCTCAGATAATGATTACTCACTAAACAAAAAGGGGAGCTCCTGTTACCCTGTATCATGCTTTCTCCCAAAGTGAAAAACAACTAAGAAATTAACACGTTTAGAGGGGATACAATTAAAGGGCATCCCTCTTTGTCCTTTGGCAAGTATAGAAAAACAAGAAATACAAAGCATTACAACTAGTTGCCAACGAGAGCTAGCTAGTGAACAAAGGAATTACCTCTAAAAAACATAATAATGTCATCTGATAATTATGGACAATACTACACTACAAGCAATTATAAAGAACAAGGGGAATGCAATTAATTTAGAAGAAACAAAGATTTACATAGTCAGTATATATAATTTATTTTCAAAGAACAATACTATATGTTATGGCTTGTAAAACCATTAAAAAATCAAACTTGAGATGGATGATGGTGGCGGCATTTCGGGTGGGTTTTTCATGGCAAGGCAACATGAAGGCAGTAGGAGCGGTGCACAGAGGCGTCAATGGGTCATCCAGCAACGAAAGGGTTTCTTTGCGGTGTTGGGGCAGCAACAGGGGCTGGTTCCCCGAGTTCCGGTTGCCGTGGCGGAGCATTTTCATTGCTTGCAGCATATTTTGGGTGTTGATGACAGACAGGGGGTTTTTAGAAATTATGTTTGGGGTTTGTTTGGTTGCAGGTAGCCTTGGGAATTAAGTAATTTTAATTTACAATTGCCTTTGTTCTTTTAATCTTTGTAATTTGCTGAGATTAATAAAAAAAATTTGCTGATAAAAAAAACAAAATCAAACTTCACAAAATGACAAGTTTAATTAACCCAACTCTTTTATCCTTATTTTAGCGTCTTGGTAAATGAATTTCCTCTTTATTTTTTGTCCAATTTCTCTATAAGGGTGTCTCAAGAGGAAGCGGGGTGGTACGTGCCACACTCCCTCCAAGTACTCTATAAGGGTGTCTCAAGAGGAAGCGGAGGTGGTACGTGCCACACTCCCTCCAAGTAGCTCCGCCGCGGATTACGCAGAGTAATTTGGAAGCTCCTTGTAGGAAAACAACAAAGTGAAATTCATCACCGGTACAGTAAAAAGGAAAAATGGAAAAACCCTTCACGTTGTGTTTGGATTCTTGGGTCACACACAACATCTGAAAAAATTATTGAAAATAAATCAAATTTATTTGATGAAATTTTTTTTATGTGGACAGAAATTGATAATGAACTTTCGTTTGACGGTAGATATTGTTAGTAATTTATTTTAATCAACGGGTATCTATAATTTTAACGTGTAGAGATTAATAAGTATTTAATATTATGGAGCTCGTAATATAATTGAGATAAGGACGAGAGTGCAATTATAATTCTGTAGTGGGGTGAATTATAATTAGTGAAATAAGAAATAGAATCCTAGTGGAATTTTCTTATTCTGTAGTGTTATGCTCTCTAGGTTAGATTGACGGTTTTTCTATTATTCACGAAATAGAAGCAGGCTTAGAAAGAGAAAATAAGATCACAAAAGAGTCCACATCGGTTCGTGTTCTAGACGTGCAGGGAATACAATAGAAGATCGTAAGGTACAGTCGAGTAGTATTCGTGGTGGTTTATAGTAAGGCGTGCTATAACAAGTTCAACTAGAGTTCATGTCGCAGGGAGTTGAGGTAGAACCCTAATTCCGCTTTATAGGGTTTTACAATTTTTATTGTCTAATCTATACGCGTCATTACTGAATCTTTGGGATTCGCTCCAAACAGATATAAGTACTATATTTAGTTCTTGGACACGTAAATAGTACTAGTAGTATTTCCCTAGCCCAATCCATGAAAGGAATTCTTTACCATAGTTTTTGCTTTCTCCAACAACACAATTTTCCAGTCATCTCTATTTCGATCACATCTTGAACCAATGGCTAAAACTGGTTAACATCATCAATAGCCAAACACGATTAACTACCCATTAAATTACAGGAGTGTCTCAATTGAAGCTCCAACAATCCACGATCAGTAGAGGATGCAGGGGTCAAAAATGGAAACATATACAGTACATGTAACCACTACCCCCAGCTGGGGACGTTAATTTTTACCGATAATTTTATCATTTGACCTCCAAAAGGGGAAAACACATTTCAGCAAGTGATTTGGGCGCTCCTTTTCTTCAAAACGGAATTACATGTTCCTGAGGGGGTCTTGTATATTGTCCCTGTGTAATAAGGGGGCCAACTAGCCCCCAGGCTTCATCCGATGGGTTGCTACGTTTGCTTTTCACACTATTTATTATGGTTCGATTTCTTAGGACAAGTTGCAAGAAAGTAATTTTTTTGTGAATTTTCAAGTCTCGGTTTCTTTTGATCAGAGTGGATAGAAGACTAGTCAAATTGTGCGGATAAAAAAAAAACTAATCGAGATGTGCATAAATTGCTCCAAACATCACTAACCATGGTGGGAAAAAAGAAGGGCGAATTGGACTATTGAGTTTCTGGATCTGAATAAGATAATGGCCTTGTTCGTTTTGATGTTTTATTTTCAATCATTATCCTATATCGTTCTCCAATTATTACCATATTTCTCTAATTATTAATTTTATTTCTCTTTCTATCCCTTTCCATTTATCATATCTCTCTCTCAAATCATTATTCTATTTCTCTCTTCATTTATTACCAAAATTAAAATATCCGAAATTATCACGAACAAGACCATCGTCTTTATCTACCCAAAAAAACATACCCCAATAAAGTAGTAGTCCATTAAACAACCTGTAGTGGGGTGGGTGGGTCTGACTCAAAAGAGGTAAAGTGAGAAATTTGTAAAGTTGTGTTTTTACAAAAATGAAATATATGGAAAGTTGCATGTTTAGATTCTTTCCTACGCTCCTTTTCATGGTGCGTGAGGGACACGCTCTATGAGACTATCTTTACTAATTTTGAGATTTTTACAGTATTATTTAATTCTTGCTAGAAAAAGGCCCCAAATAGTTCTAGGGGTATTTAATTAGATAAATATTTCTCACCTCCAATTTTTTTAAGGAAACTTGTATTTATTTGATAGTATTTTAGTGGATCCTACTAAAGTTTTTTGTCTAGGCTCTTCATTTTCAAATTTAGTATTTCCTCTATTCGTGTTTATTTGTCCACTTTCACTATTTCATATATCTTTTTAAATACGAATATCTAAAAATATGTAATATGAATCTTATTTGATAGATTATCAATTAGTTCTATTATATAAAAATTTCAAAATGATGAAACTCATTCTAAATTGAAAGATCTAGACAATTTAAGACATGACAAAAATGCCGAAAATAGACCAACAAACACAAACGGAGGGAGTAGATGTGTATGACCGTTTTTCAAATTCTTGCATTTTCATTCTTTTCAAAAATGAAAATGGGCACATGAAAAAGGAAAAAGTTGTTGCGCAAGTGCAGTAAACATAGATTTGTTTTCAAGACTAACTTTGTTCACTAACAAGGCCGAAGAAATCAAGATAAAATTGGCTCATTTGTTTGGAGGATTTGGCTACGAAATATGAGGTGTAATCTCGTGGTATCTGTAAATTCAATGTTTGGTGTCACAAATTGAGGCGAGATTAATTTTTCAAAGGGCATGTATATCTCGCAAAGACGTGATTCTGAATCATAGGGGACAGAAAAACATATTTCCCTTTCAATAAAGTAATTATGGGGAGATATTGACTAATGTATTTTTCATAAAATTCTTTATTTACGAACAAACGGTTAAAAGTAGCCCAATAATAAGGTTATGTTAGGTTGTACTTGTCCCCAACTGTTAATCCTTTTAAAGGATTATACTCCCTCCACCCCAATTGATAGTCCAATAATTTATTTCAAGCCATTCTTTAATAAATATCCATTTTACCATGTTAATGGTAAAAATTTGTACAATTATTATTATTTTATCATTTTGAAAAATTAAATGGTAAGAGTTGATGGGAAAAAGTAGATATAAAAATTGATGTAAAAAGTGGAATGATTATGTCTACTAATAAGTTGAAATTACGAAGATGAATAGTTAAAAGGGGAAGGAGAGAGTAACTTTTAACGAAATCTAGTAATTGCACAAGTCATATTTTTATTTTCTCTTTTTACCATCAAGTCTTTTAGTAACGTTATCATTATATTTTTCTTATTGCTAATAATTAAATTCAAAAGTGAAGGGTAAAAGTGTAAATCCATAAACTTTTGCCTCTGACTTTTCACTATAGACAATCTTTTTAAACACAAAAAGTGTCTAAAGGGAACAACAGAGGGGGACTAAGGAAGTATCTCAGTTTTTGATTCATAATTTCAATATTCAAGACTTGTTTTCCTTTCTTTATTCACCGTAGTTTCAATCTAAGTAAGTCACATAAAATGTGTGCAGGTGTGAGTGCGGAAACGCGAGCATGAAAACATCTCTTAAAAACCTCTAGAACAATCAAAATTTGTTAGGGCGAATATTGAGAGCACGAGCACAGAGCGATAATTGAGAACACGAGCGCAACTCATTTTTAAAAAATAAATGTGACTAAAGTTCTTGTAACTACTCCCTCCGTCCCAATTTATTTGTCCAATTGTCGAAATACGTGTCTTTCAAAAATATACTTATATCTTATATTCTATGAAATTTTTTATGATTTTGAAGATTTTGTATAATAAAACTAATTGAGATCTATCAAACAAGATCCATATTGCATATTGAAAACATTACAAATTGAAAATTATAGCCTATTATTTGAGAGGTCAAACGCTCTTAAAAAGTCAAAAAGGAGACAAACAAACTGGGATGAAAGGAGTATAAGTCAAGGATAAAGAAAAAACATGATCCTTAATCAGCAACTGCACTAATTATAAACGAACCTAGCTACTCAAATTCGAGTTTGTGTTTGTTCGTTCAAGATTGATTCGTTACGTTAAAAATTAAGCCTGAACATTTTTTTAAAAGTTGTTGAGCTTTCAAACCAAGTTCGAACAAGCTATTACTCGCCTTGTTCGACTTGAGATGAACTTATAAAAAATTCAAGTTACTCAAGATCAATTGTTGTTCGGCTTGATCAGAACTCGTTTTAGATCAATAAATGCTTTGTTCCTGTCCTTTCTCAAAATGAATTTTTCAAAAAATTCCTCCTATTCTCTCTACTTCTAACATTTCTCTTTCTCTCTCTCTCAACTTAATACCTCTTACAATTTTTCAAAAATTTTTTCAAATAACAAACCAAACAAAGCATTTGTTTCTCAAACAAACTCTTCAACGTGTTTTTAAACTCGTTAGTGTTTCAAATCAAACTTGAATAATTAACGAATTGGTCAGGTCGTTCAAATCGTTTATCAGCCCTGTAAGCCGAACGCTCTCAAGAAGCGCGTGGCTTAAAGCTTATTTCGACGAAACAAGATAAGAGTAAAAGCATAGATCGAGCCATAGGCAATTGGACATGTTGGAAACCCGGTTTTCCCGGGTTGTCAGCCTACGGTCTACGAAAGCCTATCTAGTAGGCCTCTGTTTTGGGTTCTTTGCAATTGATGCTTTGATAAAGACCTACCCCATTTGATCACCACTGGTACTGCGACACGTTTGTCCATACCTTCCTTATATTGACATAAATACCCTTTTCACTTCCAAATATGTTGAAAAAGGTCACAAGGATTATCAAACCGGTTCCAGAAATCTTTTTAAAAAAATAAACAACTTATTTCATTTATTAGGGCTTAGTTTTATTGTGCAAAATTTTCAAAATTATAAAAAAATATTAAGATGTAAGATATAAATATATTTTTAAAAGACACGAATTTCGATAATTAGACAAACAAATTGGAACGGAGGAATCAATTCACAGTGTCTCAATAGATTCCATTTATTAGGGCTTTTGGCTCACATGGACCATTTCCCTTTAGGCTGAACCGGGTCATTTGCGTGGGACTTCAATTTATGGCCTTGTTCATTTTAGGATTTCAAAATTTTTGGATACAGTCTTCAATAAATTTTTTTTAACTATCTCTCTTTACTCATTACTCTTAAAAACCTTCCTTTAATTCCGAACCAGACAGGATCGGCTCTCAATCCATAGTTTGTATAAGCTCTCAAATTTATTGGCTACCTTTCCGTTACTAGATGAAAAGTTAGGAAAAACTTCAAAAAAAGATAACTCAATATAAAATAATGTAATACTAATTTATTTATTATTTGATACTACTTTCGTAGTTTTTACCCTCACATGCAAACAATCTTAAAACCTGGGCAATTAATTGCTTGGGGGGGGGGCCTTTTTGGGGCTCATTCCGGTCTCGCTCCGATAATCCGAATCGTTCACTTTGTAGAGCTCGTCAAGTGGAACAACTATGCAAAAAATCAGCTTAATTGGATATCATTAAGTACTTGATCGGAGCCTTTTTACTTTGAAAAGAATGGATCCGAAACACTGGATCAAATCCTTTATTCCCAATGGACCAAGAGTTATATAGGCTCCGATCAGGCACTTAATGATATTCAATTAAGCTAATTTTTTGCATAATTGTTCTACTCGATGAGCTCTACAAAATGAACGATTCGGATCATCGGAATGAGACCGGGATGGACCCCAAAAAGGGGGCAGCAACACGCTGCTCTCCCCAAGGGGGAGAGCAGCCCCCCGAGTCCGGAGGGGGGTAGCTAGAGGAGCCTTTCAATTCAAATAGCCAAAAACAGTTATTCCTTGGAAGTACATTTTTCTGCTCCACAATTGCAAAGACACACAATTCATTGAAGATTTATTATCATTGCGCGCACATGGAACCCCAAACTACTCATGATAACTACAAAGGGAATGAATAATTACGATTTCACGTCACTTGGCAGTTTTTAGACAAGTATAAATTGGAGATTCCTGTTATTTATCCAAGAGAGAGAGAGAGAGAGAGAGAGAGAGAGGGGATGCCAAACAATAAATACCCAACTTTGTTTTCATAAATTTGAGACCAAACGATGTGCACAAAGTTTATGAAAGGGCAATTTATATGTTGCAGACTAATAAAATCTAGTGGTTTTTGGGTTAGAAAATGAATAAAATAAGAAATTACGCAGTGTGAAACCGGAAAAATGTTTATGGAGTACCACTTTTTAAGTTATTTGAGTTATTTCTTTCTGCACAATGTAGTGATTATAAGTGTATGAAAGAGGGTTATAATGTTTGCATATTTCTTTTCACCAAAAAAAATATACTTTTCTTTTCTTTATTATGAGTGGTTACACTAGTGTCCTTGACACTTTTGCAAAGTTCCTGATCTACCGTTCCTCATGCCTTCGGATTTTGCAAAAAAACAAAAAAGTTGTCCTTGAATTGATGAAGTCCACCGATATTTGAATGAACTGATTTTTTGGTAAAACCCTTAAAATAATGTATTAAAAAAAATTAAACTGCTTCGATTATTAGTTTGAAACCTGTGAAATAGATTGCATTCAATCCGGTGAATATTAGTTAGTGTACACCAGATTATGTATCCATAGTTGGGGTCTTTTAATTTGCTTCCGTTCTTGTAATTTTTTTTCCCTAAAATGTTTTTCAGTATTTTTTTTATTTCCCGTAATTTTTTGTTGAGCTTTTAGTTGTAATTTTTGGGATTAATTAATCATCTCAATGAGAGAAATCTAAAAAGTATAGAAAATGTGGATTGATTTTAGAAAAAATTCATATAAGGCTACACTTTAGACAAAAAGACTACTGTTTGGTATTTTTCATCTTTAGTAATTTTTTTTTTTTGCTTTTGACTATAATTTTGTACGTTTTAAACTCTTCTCTTTGAGACGGATAATTTTAATCTTAAAAATATAACGCAAATCTTAAACAAATTGAGAAAATAACACAAAATGAGGAAGGAAAAAAAGTTTACAATAATTGATAAATAAAAAAAAGGGAATTGATTTCTATACTCTCTTAATTGATGCAAACACTCATTTTTTTGTTTGTTAGCTGTTGAATTTACAAAGCAATCCCTAAAATTTTGTAAAAAATGTGTGCATGTAGGAATTGTTTTGTAAATTCAACTGCTAAAAGATAAAAAAAGAAAAAAGAAGAGTGTTTTCATCAATTAAAAAAGTGTAGAAATCAAGTTCTATAAAAAAAGAGTAAAGCTGATGGGACCGACCCACCCTATACCGATGGGGTACTGACGGGCACACAGTGTCCACTCCGGATTCTGCACGGATGCTCCAAGCAGTTCATGCTTTGTTCGTTTTCCTTTTTGAAAAAAAAATTACAATTCAAAATTACTCATTACCCCCACTTTCAATCATTACTTTACACTTATTACACATATTTTCAATTATTATTCTCATTTCTCTCTCTATCTCTTTCCACTCATTACTACTATTTTCAATCACTACTCTCATTTTTCTCTCCACTCATAACTCTAAGAAATTTCTCAAAACCTCATTCAAACCAACATCAATAATTTAAAACAACGAGTGGGCTCTTGAAAAATCAGCTCAATCAGATATGTGTAGGTACTCGATCCAATAATTTTTTTTCATTGGTTTTCAGGATCCAAAATCTGAATGAAAAAATAGAAGATCGGATCGACCACTTATACACGTCAGATTGAGTTGATTTTTCAAAAATACCCACTCATTTAAAAAAAAAAAAATTAATGAACGGTTCGAATTATTTGTGCAAAACCCGAGGCGAACCCCATGTGCCTATTGGTACCCATCGGTATGCTATTCTATTGGTCGATACCAAAAACAAAGGTACAATAAAAAATTGGGGATTAAAAAAAAAAGGTGCAATAAAAAATAATTGAGCTAGTTGTTGCGGTGAAGGACATAAGCAAGATCTGTTGAATGGGAAGGGGACAGAATAGACATCCGCCCGGAAACAAAGGGAGCCCATGGCTTCTGTTTGAGGATCATCTACGTATACTCTTACGACATCCGGTTCAAAAAAACTACGACTACTACTTCGTATTTGTCCTGTCAACAAAATAAGAATTTAAAAATAATTTACTTTATTAAAAAATTTAATAAATTTTATCCAAAAAAGTATTTGAATGGAGTATAAATTTTCTCCAAAATAAGAATTGAGATCTTTTGTGATTTATTCAATTATTATTTTCACTTTTAGAAAAGGACAACATTTGAGAACATAAAAAAAAAAGAATAGTGAACTAACAATTAAGAATGACTTTAGATATAGTTGTATCCGAATAATATTTTAAAAATTGTTCGATTTATCCAATTATTATTTTCATTTTTAGAAATGGACAACATTTGGAAATATCCAAAAAAAGAATTATGTACTGACGATTACAAATGACTTTAGACGCAGTTGTATTCAAATACAGTAATATTTTAAAAAATTGTTCATACGCTGGGAATATATGACATACTAGCAAAATACTCCGTACCATCGATATCTCTTCCAATTTAACCACCACACACACAATCTCTCTCTCTCTCTCTCTCTCTCTCTCCACTCTGTCACGCATCAAAGCAGTAGCTGTTCCCTCCACCAAGCAGTCGCAGCGCTGCTGCTTCTGCAGCCGCTGCAGCTTGCAGGTAAGAGCTACATACACAACACACATATGTATATACGCTAAAGCGTGATCTTGATTTCTACAAATCAAGAGAGAGAAAGTAGTAGCAGTAGCATTTTCTCGTTTCTTTTTTTAAGAGATAGTGAATTGCAGGCTCGCTCGCTCTCTCTCTCTCTCTCTCTCTCTCTCTCTCTCACACCAGAGCTCTCAATTCTGTTTCACTTTCACTTTTCTTATTCCTGTCCTAGGGCTTTTTTTCCCTCCCTCGGAGCAGATGTGTGGACTGATCGATCTCAACGCCGCTCACGACGGCGATGAGACCGCGTCGTTCGATTCCCCTTCTCCTTCCTCCTCTGTTGCTGCTGCTGGTTTGGCGATAGGTTCGTCGTCTTCGCACGTGTGCCTGGAGCTGTGGCACGCGTGTGCCGGGCCCCTCATATCGCTGCCGAAGAAAGGGAGCGTGGTGGTCTACTTCCCGCAGGGCCACCTGGAACGCGTCTCCGAGTCTCCGGCCGCGGCGTACGACCTCCCTCCTCACGTCTTCTGTCGTGTTCTCGATGTCAAGCTCCATGTGAGTATGCAATTTCTTAAATTCGTATTTTAGTGAAAGCTTCGTTTGGTATGGAACACCCTGTGAGCAAACTCAAATCTAAGCATAAATTTGAGTAAAGTCTCCTTAATGGTTTGAATAAAAATTTGAGTCCCCCTCGATTTGAGTAAATGCTTCACTAATGGCATAGTTGTAAATTTGAGAGGCACGAGACAACCTTCTAAATTTTGGAGTTATGGTTTCAGTCTCCCTAGATTTGAGTAGAAAATTGAGTGAAGCTCCCTTTAATATAAGTTTGAGTCGCGGAGTGGAGTAGGTTTTAAGGTGGTTTTACTCAAATTCTGTGTTTGAGGAAAAGGGTAAGGGATGGAGCTTGGAGATGCTCTTAACATACATAATATAATGCAGGGTTAGTACTTCTTTTGTGTTCCTATTTTACTTGAATTGGGTGTCGGCAAGTGGGCCAGTGTTTGGCACGCTGGAATTTTAAGCTGAAATGAAAAGGCCAATCTTTTTCAAATCCTCATGCCGCCGTGTGGTTACACTAGAAAATAAACAGAATGTACGTTAATAATGAAGTTATTATGCACCGTTACATTTTTTTCGGACAATAATGCGGTAGAGATACAACCTGAATGTTGTTGTTTTTCGGGTTTGAAGTTTGAGAGTTTGGATTGATGGATTCTACTTGGATTTTCCTGTTTGGACAGTTTTGCTAATTTTGGATTTGTTATGAAATACTCTGTTTTGTGGGTAGGCGGAGGCGGCCACTGATGACGTTTATGCACAAGTTTCCCTAATTCCTGATATGCAGGTGAGTTGTGGTAAAATATGTTTTTATGCAGAATGTTTGGATTTATGTGGGTGTTTGTGTGTGTATGACTCTGCCTTTCAGCACTATGGATTGGAGTGTCTTTGATTAATGCAAGGAAGATGTAAAGTGGTATTAGTCATGGTAGTACCTGGTTTTCATCATATCAGGAAATAGACAACTTGAAAAAAGTATACCAAGTTGGTGTTCATTGACAGTGATTTACGGGTGTCTGGGTATGAATCCATCGTTTGGTGAGACAAATATTTCACCAAATTTTTTTTGGAGAAACTTTTGTAGTTGAGCTTGAAAATATGCAATGACATGAGAGTATTTGAAACAATGAAGATTGGAGCATTCAGTTTTTTCTAAAGAACTTATTAAAATTGGCTTATTGGGGTAGCCGTTGGGAATTTTTCAACAGATTTGATCTTGAACCATTGGAGATTTCATGTCATATCAACCTTTAAAGTAATATATATTATATACTCAAATTTGATGGGAAAAGAGAGCAAGAATTGGAGATGGCCTTTTGGGAAGTATCATTTGGTTAGGATTATGCTTTCTCCGATTGATGTACGTGATGTAGGAGAGTGAAAACTAGTGTATTTATCAAAAGAATGAAACCTGAAGTACAATTTTTCTAGGAAAGGGCCATTTAAATAACCAAATGAGCCCAAAGATATTCTGGACAGGTGTTTCTTTCTATTCACTTTGGCAGGGTACACTTTTCTGTGGTTCGTTGATGAGTAATTTGAAACCTTTTGGGTTACATGTGTTTTATATCTCAATTTACTGCATGAAGCAGATTGAGCAGAAATGGAGAAAAGGGGAAATTGATGCAGAAAGTGAAGAAGATGAAATTGAAGGTGTTGCGAAGTCTACCACACCCCACATGTTCTGCAAGACCCTCACTGCTTCTGATACTAGCACACATGGAGGTTTCTCTGTCCCTCGTCGGGCTGCGGAGGATTGCTTCCCTCCCCTGGTAATTTTACTCATACTTTCTCTTACTTTTGTTTTTCATTTGAATCCAGTTTATTCATATAACCTGAACATGTACACAGAAATCTTCATGCTCAGTTTCTTCTATGCTTTACGATCCTTAGTTTTCCAATTATTTTTTCTCTGTAGGACTATAAGCAACAAAGGCCTTCTCAAGAGCTTGTAGCAAAAGATTTACATGGAACGGAGTGGAGGTTCCGGCATATCTACCGGGGTCCGTTACAATATCATAAATCTCATATGCTTCATCTGTTCATGATGAATTTTCTTTGAGTGGAACAATAGGCATTTGACTTGTTATGTAAATTATGCAGATTGGTTTTGATTTTCCAACTTTCTCATTTACTTTTTCTGTCTGAGCAGGTCAGCCTCGAAGGCACCTGCTTACTACTGGTTGGAGTGGATTTGTCAATAAGAAGAAGCTTCTCTCTGGAGATGCTGTGCTCTTTCTAAGGTAGAAAATTCTCAATCTGAATAGAAATAAGAATTGCTATTTAGATGCTTACATTAATCTGTGGCAGGGCTGGTGATGGAGAATTGCGATTGGGAATCCGAAGAGCTGCTCAAGTCAAAAGTGATTCTCCTTTTCCAGCTCTCTCTAGCCAGAAGTTGAATGTTGGCAGTATCAGTGTTGTGGTCAATGCTATATCTACGTGTCGCATGTTCAATGTTTGCTACAATCCAAGGTATCCTAAGTGCAATGTTTTCCAGTAGAGGTTTGATTGTTGTCAATGACAACTCTGTGTGGTCAGATATGGCATTCATTTGATGCAACTGATCTTAATGTACTCTTCATTTTGATTCAGCACTGTGTCAGATTTGTGATGATTTTGAGCGTTTTTTTGGTCTTTCTCGTTTGGAAGTCTCATTGCAAGACTCTAACTTCAAGGTTGAGAACAACCCCTGCACTCTGGCGCTCCAATGAACAACATTTCTCCACCTTACTATATTAGAATGGTGGTCGATCCTGGGGAGCTACATTTGTAACTTCATGTTTTGCTCATGTGGTTGTATCTTTCCAAGAGTACGACCCAGTACATAGTTCATGTCTGGGGAGTATGCTTGATAGGGGGTAGACATAGGAGGTAAAGAGATCCCCCTCTTTGATCCCCGCCCGGTTAGCATTTCTAATCCGAGACAAGGGATTAAGGATGAAATTTCCATATTCTTTCTAAAATTTGATTACAGATGAGACCAGAAAGGTCATCATTGGGGCAAACAATGTGATAGTAGAGGAGGAGACACATTCATGAAAAGCGAGAAGCAGTGCCGTAGGGGACTGACCAACTATGAATGTCACTTATCTATTGGCTCATTTTGATGGAAAACAGTGTTGCTCAGTACTGAAAGGGGCTGCAAACCACTGCGATATTGTCCTTCTATACGCGTACAAGTATTTGCTTATTATATGTGCATACTCGCTAGATGGATTTACTGAGAATATGCAATAACTAATGAGTTGTTTCTGAATCAAAGATTCGAGAAAAGGCTAGATAGTTATGTAATAAGTTCGTGTTTTTAACTTTTTATTGTTGATTTTGATGAGTTTTGTACAGATAGCCTTCCGTAAACTTTGATGCACTCTTCGCATGCACATCTATCACTTTGTTCTTTTACATGTTTTTGAAAAATAGTTTTACTCTCGGCACAGTTCTCAATAAGTTTCTCTATCTCTCTCAACTCATTACCACTCAAGTCATTACCTCAAAAAAAATTCTCAAAACTTCAAACTAAACAAAGTGAATGGTTTTCTTCATAGTTGAGTTTGAAAGTTCAACTTTCCCAAAAATTTCTGCATTAGCAATCAAACAATGAAGCTATGATGTTTCGTTTTTACACCTTATTGATTATCATTTTAAGAGTATTTCTTTCATTCCGTGCTAGTGCACATGTTTTCTCTTAAATTGTGAGATTACCAATGTGAAGTATTGAAACAATGTTGGACATCGTTGACCCTCTTAACTTCTAAACTGTTATTTGCAATTTTAGAACTTTCTATCATGAATATTTCCTGTTGCTCTTTAATTGTTTCAAGAATAGCTTTAATTGTTTCAAGAATAGCCAAATGTCAAATTATAGTTTTACTTGTGTGGAGAAATTGGTGCCACAGCAGAAACCTCTATTGTGCATCTGATTCACATGATGGACTAGATTGATGACCAAAGGTTTTTTTTTTTTGATAAGTACCGAAGGTTTGTAGTTATAGTGTGTAAGTCTCATCTGCAAATGCTGCCATGTTTGCTAGTTTGACTACTTAAGAAGTGATTCAGTCTTGGAGATTAGTTATATATAATTGACCAAGATTAAAGCTTTAGTTAATTGTCAACTATATCATCTAATAACTAACTTCTAGGTCCTCTACATTTTCTCCAATTGTTCACTTCGCCTTTCTTTGCTCCGAAAGTTGACACGCTAATTTGTCGGAGTTTTTTATTTGATTTGTACTTGCCTCTTTTCTTTATAATATGTACACTTACTCCTCTGACATCTGATGTAAAAGAATTATGGGTGTGTAATTTGGTTATCTCTTCTCCCGTCCTAACCTTGGCTCGGAAATTCTACTGCATCTTGTAGGGCTAGCTTATCTGAGTTATGGGTGTGTAATTTGGTTCTCTCTTCTCCCGTCCTAACCTTGCCTCGGAAATTCTACTGCATCTTGTAGGGCTAGCTCATCTGAGTTCATAATACCATTCTGTAAATTCTCAAAGAGCCTTGCTCATTCTTACACTGTTGGAGTGAGGTTTAAGATGCGTTTTGAAGCAGAAGATGCAGCTGAGAGAAGGTCAGTACTGTTCTGGTTGCAGCATCCAGAAGGATGAATTATCAAATTCTAATGTAGAGCATTTCTGGCAGGTATACTGGCCTGATTACTGGGGTTAGTGACTTTGATCCTGTTAGATGGCGTGGCTCAAAGTGGAGGTCCCTATTGGTATGCATTTGTCTTGGTGGTTCTTTATGTAGTTGCATGCAAAAGGTTTTGGTCAGGATGTGCATTTTCTTGAGCAATGTTTGACATCGTGAAATAGGCATTTGTGTTGAGTCACAGCCCGTCCTGTGCTGTAAAATTTGCAAAAATGGTGAAGATAATATGACACCTTAATCAAGCTAGCCTCTTGTACTTTGATGATCAAGCACCTAGTGATTATAACCCACTTCGGCAGGTAAGGTGGGATGATCTAGACACTATCCGACATAACAGGGTCTCTCCATGGGAAATTGAGCCAACTGGTTCAGTTTCTGCATCCGGCAGCTTGATGGCACCTGGTATGAAGAGGGCAAGGGTGGGTTTGCCTTCAACAAAACCAGATTTTCCGGTTCCCAGAGGTCCTGCGTTTTCCTGGAGATGTTTTGTTCATAAATTGTTTTTAACTTCTTAGTTTGTAGATATTGACCTCCTATTTTACATTGTTCAGATGGGACAGGAGTTTCAGACTTTGGGGAATCTTTGAGGTTCCGGAAGGTCTTGCAAGGTCAAGAAATGATGGGTTTGATTTCACCTTACGATGGTGTTGATGTTCAGAGTCATCACCCATCAGAAATAAGGAGGTGCACTCCTTTTTCTGATAATTCGAGGATATCTGCAACAGGAAATTCTGCAATTTCCTTTGAAACCACAGGCTTTGGTGAATCGCTTCGATTCAATAAGGTCTTGCAAGGTCAAGAAACAGTTTCAGGGTCTGGAAGAGGCCTCTTTGCTAACACGGTACATTCAAACATGGCGCAAGGAATCACTGATTGTGTTCGAGCTTCAACCTCTTGGAATGGATGGTCTCGCCTAATGCAGGGTTGTAATACTTACCACAGCCCCTCTGCCCAACCATTACAGGTGTCATCGCCTTCTTCTGTGCTAATGTTCCAGCAAAACCGCATTCCAACAACATACCATATTAATCTAGAGGATAATAATGAGTGTGGCAACCAGGTTTCGTCCTCTAGGTCCGTAAAAGATGGTGGGAACCTCACATCATCTAGGAAGGAATACCCTCAAGGTGTTGATTCGGTTGGTCATCTGAAAGAACGTAATAATCGACTGGGTATCTCATGTTCTACTTTCACAACTCATTCATCATATAAGGGTAATCAAGATTTAGTCATGGCTTGTAAAAGTAGCTGCAGACTGTTTGGTTTTCCCTTAACTGAGGAAAGAAATGCCACAAGTAATGATTTCAGTCCCACTCAAGTTTCGTCTTGTGAGGAGCGTTTGCTTCCAAAGCCTCCTCTGGTGAGTAAGATAGTTGGGAGCAGTTGTACTAAAGTAAGCGACCTCTATGCCATTAGAGACACCCTTCTTGATATTACATTGTAGTTTGTTTTTGTGTTGTATGATAAGAACTTGAAAATGGGGAGAGAGTTGTAGCAATGGCAAATGAACTCCCCAACTTCATAGGCTCAGTGATCTGATTTCGAAGCAGTAGTGGTAACTAGGGATTTGAAAGAGGGCTTTGACTGGTTTGGTGAATCGTTATAACTTGTTGACGAGGATGATTTGTTGCTGGTTGAAGATTTTATTTCGCAGTAAGTATCTTTCTTTTAAATTTCTGTAATTTGCACTGTACTCCGGACCCCTTTTGGTTTGATTGCTTGTTTATAAAGAATAAGCGAAATAGTAAAACATGGAGAAAGCCCACTTGTTAGGCAACCAATTGCTTATTTCTCACTGCAGTATTTTCTTACTAACGAGCAATAAGCAAATGAGCCTCCACCAAACAGGCTTATTTGCTTAATAAGCAAATTAGCAAGTGAACCAAAGCGTCTGGATTGTCATGCCTTTGAGCTTGAAACCTGAAGCGTGTGTTTCCTTTTCTTTTCGATTCTTATTTTGAAGTATTCTCAGGAATCTCAGCTATGTTTTGCAGGAAACACGGTGATGTTTTCCGGTAGTGAATTGTTGGAAGATCAGCTTGGTATTGTGTAGAATTTCTCAGCCTATGGTAGATCTTGTAACTATGCTTGTGAGTTGTGGCTTAACTCTCCTCTGGGTAAGACAAATTGTAGTTGATTTCCTATGATTTTCTGACAGTAGAGTCTTAACTTGGTAAACGAAACTGCTTAGATATAATGAAACAGTTATTTGTCTTTCCCCTTGGAGCTTGGAGATTGCTTTTTTAAGCCGATATTCAATCTGTGCATATTCTCTACCTGAAATTGTTGGCCTTTGCTTGATTGATGGATTTCTACCTACTCGGTGTGTAGATTCGAAAGTACGCCTTCTTTTTTGTTCTTATGTAACTTTCTCATAGTAATCTTTACTCGGTTAATGACTGCTTAAACCAACACGATACACTTTAGTATGGACACTGGGAATGCTTTTTTGAGCTAAAATTTACATTGCCCAATACTTGTTTGATAGATTGCTGCCTATTTTGATATTCTTGCATCGAGGATTTGAAATGATGCCTTAGATTTCGTTTTAATTTGCGCTAATGTTGTTTGTTCTCTGTCTAAGCGACAATTGTTTCACTGATCTGGCTTTACCCTCTTCTTGTTCATCTGTTCACTAAGTTGGTTCATTTGGTTTGGGTAATCTCCGATTCTTGCTTGGGACTTGGGCTATCTCATCATTGATATTTCATGAACCTCCAATCTAAATAGGAAACTAATGTCGAGTTCTGCGTAGTTTCTTTTTCTTTCTAATTTTTTTTCGCCTTATCGTATCACTCCACCACAATGTGATTGCAGAAGCTGTTTCAAGAAGTCTTTTCAGGGAAAAAAAAAAAAGAAGAGTTGAAAATGACGGAGGGTCCAGGATTTCATGAAGTTTTTTTTTTGGAAAAATCAGCTTGAAATAGAAAAAATGCTAACCAAATATATAGTTTAAAATGGGCATATCCTAGGAGGAAAAGAAAACAAAATTAAAAATTGTTAAAATAAAAATTGACTACGTCTAGGCCAAATGGTTACAAAGCGCCAAGGATATATAAGAAGCGAGTGTTTCAATCCGCTCTAGCTAGAGGGAAGAGAATCACACGACAAAAGGAATAATTGCGGCACTGAATGACAGTGGTTTTGGGTCTAAACTTCATATTCAGTCCAAGTACTAACTCCGCAACTCTAGTCTCTCTTCACATCTATTTGGACTAGATTTGATAAATTCACTCGGTGCCCAGGAGCCACCAAGGTTTTATTGGTCGTTAACTTCAGGGAGTCGAGGTGCATGTAACTTCATGCACCGGTTATCAAACAAAAAGTTTGCAACGGTTTGGCACTCCAAAATTGAATACCATGAGTTTACGTATAATTCCTCACTCTCCTTGAGGCTATTGCTACGGTTTACATGGTATATTGACGTAGGGTTATTTTTCCGGTTTTAAGAGTTACTAATTAACTGGGATAGAGAGTAATACATAAGTTGCAAAATACAAATGCCTTCCCCTACAATACTTAGTTAGGGTTATTTAGTCCTTAAATAATGGAGAAAAATATACTTACGGATCCGTGAACACATGGTTGAGAGACTAGAAACAATAGTACCAATCTCAAATCAAATAAGTACTCAACTAATCAGTAACCAAATAGAAGTCTACTAATTTAATTTAAAAAGCATAAAAAGAAACCCTTGTTTCATCTAAAATGAACCATATGGAAAATATGTCATTGAATTGCTGATCCTTGGGCTTTGAATAAGTGATCCTCCTTTATACGAAGTCCCAACAATTCCCATATTGCAAGGCATATTCTGCTGCTAAGGCTAAATCTTGATCACTTTTGATATCGTCGGTTGCTTCGAACTCGCTATGCCTACCACCAAAGTGAGAATTTCCTCTAGACCTCGATGACGAAATAGAGGCAGCGTTTCTAGTTAGGGTTTCATCGCCGCTGCTTTTATGATTCGTCTCTCTCTTGCCGTCTCTGGTGGAGAGAGACTGTAGTTGTTTGCCACCACTGCCTCCTCCGCGGAAGCCACCACCACCTCCTCCTCCGCTGAAGCCACCACCGCCTTCCCGGCCTCCACCTCCCCTTCCCATGATATTGATCTCATATAGGGTTTTGCAATGGGTTTTACTTTCGAGATTAAATTCTTTACACCGCCGGTGTAAACATTTGTTTCCTCCAAATCAATTATATTGCGTCACGTCTCCATATTTTATTGATTGGGACAACTGTTTTTCAACGTGGCGTAATGTAATTGATTTGGAAGAAAAAAATGTTTACACCGACGGTGTAAAGAATTTATTCTCTTTACTTTTACTCCGCTAGGACGTACGCTTCTTATGGAAGAGAAAATCCTCTAATAAATTGGGTATATCTGAATGGGTATAGAGGCGGAT
>BPLS01000486.1:114060-145659 GCA_019656275.1 Rhododendron kiyosumense | reverse complement strand
AAAAGAAGAAAAAAAGAAAGAAAGGGGGATATGGATGGGAGCCCCATCTCATTAATTCTCTCAGTAAATGGGCCTGTTCAAAAAAAAAAATAAAATCAGTGAATGGGCCAAGTAAATATCAGAGTGTTTTTTTTTTCCATTAGTTAAATCTAATCTAACCCTAGGGGACTTGGTGGGGTCTTTTGGGAGGGGAATGAGTGCTTACGGAAATCGAATCCTGCACATATGCATGGAAGTATAATGGAGGTACTAACGGCACTCTACTCCACTTGTCAAAAATGCGCCAACTCCTTATCTTTGAACGACGAATGACTTTTGATGTAGAGTTGGTGAAGTTGGTAACGTGGCGAGATAAGACTTAAGAGATGGTCATATTATGGGCTAGTACTATATCACACGCATTAGATTTATTTTAAGAGATTAAATTCTCTCCACCGTAGGTGGAAAATCTCAAGTTTTTAGTGGATCCTACCGTGCATGTAATGTGGTAATCTGAACCGTTTATCTTAAAAGACATACAGAATAATATATTTATGCAAAAAAATCAACTTGAGCGGATATCGAAAGGCATATCAAAAACTGAATTTTGGTTTGTAAGATTGATGGTCTGTTTTTTTAAAGTTCAACTATCCATGGCCCTCTATTTTATAAATCAAAATTCAATTTTTGATATGCCTATCGATGTCTAATTTAATTTGATTTTTTGTGGGTATACTACTCTGATAGTCTTATAAGATAAACAGTTCCGATTATTGGAATGAACGCAAAGTGGGGCCCATAATAATGTGGTGAAAACTCGGAGTTTTTCACCGATGGTGAAAAGAATTTAATCTCTTATTTTAATCATACCTATCCAAATTATGACTCCATTTTGTCAGGGAAGTTCCCAATTTCCATTCAACACAAAAATTAACAAAATCATGGTAAATTTTTTTATGAGAGCAGTCAGTTTGTGCATGTGCATATAGTGACAAAATTTAAGTTTGTCTTTAGTTCTCCCTCGCTAATGTCCCTATCGATTTATATAGGTGTTTCCCACTTTTTCGCCGCGTAGGCGTGTGCGGTATGAGTGTGGGCGTGCCAGGAGTTGTCGTCGTTCAATGGTTGTAGGCGTGAGTGCCTCGATCTGACTTCATAGATAATGCGATTGCGTGTGATCCAAAGGGTGAGGCCACAAAGAGGTTCGTGATTTGCCACAACGAAGTGGACTTAGAATTTTCAACCGTGTGAGAAAAGGTATAACAAGAAGAACTTTATTATATTGAAATAATAAAGTTGGCTATAAAAATTCGAATTACTTGTGAAAGTAAATGGATTGGAATAGACTGAAAATAAAAGATAATTAAACTTTGCTGCAAAGTTTAAGGTTTGAGAAGCGCTGGGCCTTTGATTGGTGCGATGACCCGTTTTCTACCTTGCAAAACTTATATTTATAGGCGAAATTCTATTCCAGCAAAACAACTGTACTCCTTCAAGATGAGCCAAGTGTCTTGCTTTGCTCACCTATGACACTTTTTTATCCCTTATTACTACTATAATCCAACAAAAGAGGATAAGACCAACAGTTACTAGTGGGCCACTAAACATGCCCAGGCCAACCTCTATTATTTTCATGTGTGCACATCGCCAAATAAATCAACCTCATAGGAAAATTATTTAGTGTATTTCGCTGCACACCAAATCATAAAATTAATGTGGTCCATTAACTTTTAGCCTGAAAACTCATAAAAAAAATCATCCCAATTTAATTAATATTTAATTAAATGACATTCCAATACTTACCCAAAATTTAGTGCCAAAAACGGTTGTAAATAATAGGCAATGTTGTTGTTATTGTACCTTTATTTTAATTTTTTTGACATGAATTGTACCTTTATTTGTGGGCCCTGAATTCACAAGTTTTGCCACTAAATTAACATTAATCCTCGACAACTTTAGACTGTCCCGTGAGTTTCTTCTTTCTCTCGGTCTATATTCAACCACCTTTTCTCTTTGAATTGAAATCAAAGTTGTAATGTCATGTGAAGCTTCTCAATATTTTGTTTATAAAATAATGACTCATTCTCTTGTTTCTACGTGGACCGGAACCAAGGGACAATCGACAACGTTTACTCCTTCCAATTTCAATAGTAATCACGGATTTTTAGTGGGCACTGGTTTTTTAGACCCATAGGTGCCGTTTGATAGGAGGGATTAGAGGTAAGATTGAACTATTAGTCCTTCCACCCAATTTAATTCTGTGTTTGTGTAACATTTAATTTACCAAAATATCCCCTTGTTTACCCTAAAAATTCGGATTGTCTACGGTCCGGATTGGATTGGATTCCTATGAATCTAATTTTAATCTGTATCTCACGGTTTTTAGAAAATGAAATCCAATCCTAATCCAAAAGTCTCACGGTTTGGTTCGATTTTATCTACGAATTTCCTTCCATAAAAATAAAATGATGCTGCTACCAACTAAAATTGTGAGAACTCATCCCAAGCAAGGTCCCACATCGACTAGAAATTGGAAATTGAAGCAGAATATAAGTGATTCCAATAAGTTACTGTATAACTTGAGATTAACCTTTTGAGCTACGTGGTTAGGTAAATGGTTAGCAAGTTAGCTGGGTCGGGTTGTTATAGTAAGTATCAGAGCACAACCTTGGTCTACGTACATGGCGGGGGCCACCTCTAGAATCTGGTACGAGCACAATGATTGTGCTATACAGTGCTAAGTGCCACATCATGACCACCGGGGAAGATTGTTGCGCCAATGCAACGGAGACATTGCAGCCAAGGTGTGAAGATTGTGAGAACTCATCCCAAGCAAGGTCCCACATCGGTTAGAAATTGGAAATTGAAGCTAAATATAAGTGATTTCGACTAGCTACTGTATAATTTGAAATTAATTTTTTGAGCCACGTAAATGCAGAGTGCAAACACTTATTAGTGTTATGGAATGTAATAACTAATAGATATTTGCAATTTTGCTGGTTTCAAGGTTCAGATAAAATGACGCGGCGGAATTCACGAGAGACTAGTTAGCGTACTAGTCCAAACGAGATAAACAACTCGTCGCAACGAGCAATTCTTGCGCATAAGAAAGAAAGAGAAAATCTCTACAATATTATTGATAAAAGCTTAAAAGTTTTAATAATTGAATAGATTACAGCCCTTTTTATAAGACCATAACCCTAGAAATCCTACAGTAAAAGAAATAATAAATCATGCCAAAACAAGCGGCATTAAATAAAAGATATTTCCTAATCAATTAAAATAAAATCCTAATTCTTGTAGACCAAGAATCCTAATAAAGGTAGAAATCAAAATCAAACCGAATACGGAAAGTTAATAATTCTAACATAAACGAAAATATTCCTAACCAAAATCTTATTCTAAAACAATAAAAATAAAATACAAAAACTCTCAATTTTTGTCCTACATCAGTCTCCTTTTCTTCAAAAGAACTCGACCTCGAGTTCTTGTTGTTTGAAACAACTTCACACGTTGGCACTTGTCTGCATCAATTTTGTACTTCAAATTAATTTTCTCAAACACGAACTTCAACAATGTGCTCCACTCTCCTTGACCTTCAAAATATTCATGTCCCTTCTTCCAATAGGTTGCAAGTTGACAATAGCATCAACGAAACATGGAATATTTAAACTTCGTACTTCTCCAAAAATTTGTCAAAGAAAGGTTTTCATGCAATAATCTTTTCTCTTCATGCTTCACCTTATTGACAAGATTCACTAGATGAATATTGGGAATCCATTCAAAATTTTCCACTCCAAGAAAATCGACAAAAGTAACTTTAGCCCTATCAAAGATGCAATTATGTTGTGAATCTATCGTTTGGATATATGCCTCAAATTGATTGTTAGACAATCCTTTTGAAGGTATTTCATTCGACACTCCTGTATTGATGGCAAGACCCTCCTCAACACAAATATTAATATCAACCATCTCCAATAGACAACTGTTTCGGTCCTCAACAACTTGATCACCAATGTCAATATTATTATTTTTAATATCAACTTCAAATATGACCTCATCCACGGCTTCTATATTATTTGTCTTATCACAAACCTCTGTTTCAATTTTTGGTTCGTCAACTTGAATTACAACCTCTTTGACTACTTCTTCAACGACATATTTGACAATAATGGTTGTATTTTGTTGCTTTGGCCCATATTTTTCCTTCAGTAATTCTTCATAATTCCATGGCAAAAATCTCTCCACCAAAAGTATTTTGATTCTCGACCATGCATGAATTCGACGCTTGCCCAATCGATCTTTTGACGATTGTAATTTTAACCACCATTGTAGTGCTGGACCCGTAAGCTTCAATAACAAAAACCTCCACCTTTGTTCGAAAGGAGTTTTTGTATACTCAAAAAAATCATCAATGTCCAATATCCAATCCAAACGATCTTCAAAATATTCAAGACCACTAAATTTTGGCAACTTATTGTAATACCTGAAATTCGCTTGTCGCTTTATTGACTGATAATCATCATGGTTCTCGAATGACTCGCCTTCAAATTCATTCCTACTATCATATTGATAATAAGAATATCCTCCGGAGACGTTTTGGTGAATAGGTTGGTTGCGGGCAAATCCCTCAACACGGTTCCTATCCTGGTTAGGAGGTTGGCGATGGGCAAATCCCAACGCGCGATCCTTCTCAACCCTTTCTGGCCTTTGGCGAATTTGTAGAGTCAACCCATGCAACAACTCACGGATCTCTGTGAACTGAGTGCGAGTATCTTGACGGATCTCGGCTAACAGAGTGCTTCGATCCTGCAATTGTGTTCGGGTATCCTCTATCATCTTCCTTAGGTCAGCAAGCCCACGACCAACGTCAATGGGTGTGTCTTCAACTTTGTTTGGTGCCATCGAACCAGGCAAAGCCTTGCTCTGATACCACTTGACGCGGCGGAATTCACGAGAGATTAGTTAGCGTACTAGTCCAAACGAGATAAACAACTTGTCGCAACGAGCAATTCTTGCGCACAAGAAAGAAAGAGAAAATCTCTGCAATATTATTGATAAAAGCTTAAAAGTTTTAATAATTGAATAGATTACAGCCCTTTTTATAAGACCATAACCCTAGAAATCCTACAGTAAAAGAAATAATAAATCATGCCAAAACAAGCCGCATTAAATAAAAGATATTTCCTAATCAATTAAAATAAAATCCTAATTCTTGTAGACCAAGAATCCTAATAAAGGTAGAAATCAAAATCAAACCGAATACGGAAAGTTAATAATTCTAACATAAACGAAAATATTCCTAACCAAAATCTTATTCTAAAACAATAAAAATAAAATACAAAAACTCTCAATTTTTGTCCTACATCATAAAATTACAGCAAGTTAGTTCCATTCTTCCAATCCAAAATCATCCAAGATAGCAACCAAATAAAGTCTAAGCAGTGTCCAAATTCCACCAACTAAATATTTAAATTCTGGTCAAATATTATCTACTTATTACCTTAAGTTTGTAGTATTGTCACATTAATGTAAAATTGTTAAAAAAATTCATAACAATTAGTAAAGTTATAATTATTTATAATTATTACAAGCGCGCACACACACACATAATTTAAATTTTTTTGTTTTATTAAATATCTCACGGTCCGGTTCGGTTAATTTACAGTTTTGAAATGAAAATCCAATCCTAATTCTCATCTCACGGTTTTAAATTTTTTGAATCTGTGTCTGGTCCATTAATCCATGGACAAAATCCAGAAGTCACGGATCAATTGGGTCCGGACCGATTTCACGGTTCTCGGTTTTTCTTGGACAGCCCTACTAAAAACGAAGGATTAAGGGCAAAGTTACCAAATTGGAACTTTATGGCTTTGTTTGGTAAAGTTTATATTTTTTGTTTTTTGTTTTTTGTTTTTATTTTCAATTATTTTGAAAACAAGCCTAAAAAAAAGTTTTATGGGTTCAAACGTATTAATTTTTTTGGGTGATTTCTTGTTCGATTGTCCAAAAAATTAATGTTTAAATTTTCAATCCGTTTGAAATCGGAGTGAAGATTTTATTTTTATGATTGTCCAAAAAATTAATTTTACCTTTATGGGTTCGAATGTAGTAATTATGAGCACTTAAGATAAAATGATCAAAAAAGATCTTCGCACCGATTTAGACGGATTAAAAATTGGAGTACTTCATTTTTTTAGATTGTTTACATATTAAAAAATATGGTTACAAATTTAAGTACTATAATTTTCAATTTGTTTGAACCGGTGCGAAGATTTTATTTTTTATGCCTTGTTCTCTTTACAATTCAAAAAGAATTTTTCAAAAAATTCCCCTTATATTCCACCTACTTTCAACATTTCTCTCTCTATCTCTATCCATTTATTATTATCCCTACTATTTTTCAAACATCAATCCAAACAAAGCATTAATCACTTTTAATAGTAGTCGGGGTTAGAGAAATTTTTTTTGAGTTCAAATAGAATCGCTTGTCTATAAATTGCCCTTGGGACAATATGGACAGTTGATCAACCACTAATCATTCTCAAGCGGTATTCAAAACAAACATAGGACACACGGGATTAACCTTATCCATTGTTGAATCCCATGCACAAACAAAGATGAGATATGAGGGACTATACTCTCAGATAGTCCCCTCCCTAATAATCCCCTCATTACAAACAAACATGAGATATGAGAGACTATACTCCCAAATAGTCCCTTCCCTAATAATCTCTTGTCCACAATCCCATCTAATACAATCTTTCTAATCAAACAGGGCCATAGGGTGATGGGTTTCGGCTTCTTTAGATGGCCTTTGTCCCAAAGGGAATCCTTGATTGGCTACTTGTCAATTTTAGGTTTGGATCTCGAATTGAGCAGAAGATTGCTCTTTGAGCATGATGTCGTTTTCTTATTCCTATTATAATCTTGTAACAATTTCAAAATTAATGACTTCTAATGAATTTTTTTTTCACTTAGGTTTGTTGCTCTTAGTTTTTTTAATGATTTTTAACGTTTTGTCTTTATTCAAATTTTCTTCACTTTTGTTAATTTTGCATCAAACTGTTGTGCATTATTGGTTTGTCATAACAAGAGAAATCGGAAACTTCAAAAAAATTTACTTTCTTTTGGGCTTTATCTTGGTTATTTTCAAAAATATTTGAATAAAACTAAAAACTTTTGACGAATCAATAATTCAAGAAAATTTGGCGCAAAACTACCAAACTCGAATTTTTCCTAATAAGGACAAAATGCCAAAGAATGACACCTTAACCCACTCACCTAGGCAAGTGCTCACTAGAGAGTAGGGCTGCAAATGAGCTGAGATGCCCAAGAGTAGCTTGTGGCTCGGCTATCTTATTTAGTAGTCGAGTCAAGCTCGAGCTTGATTTTTAAGCTCGTTTACTAAACAAGATAAGTTTCGAGCTTGACTTGACTTGTCTACACCCTGGCTACACAACCCAAACTTCCTGACATCAGAAGCTAGCCCATGACGCAGTCCGAGAGCCTCACCCATCTTTCGGATGGGCCCGACATGAAACAACTAGCCCCCTTTCCGTGGGGTTCCAGTCCCTCCGTGCTGAAAACCCCCGTGTCAAGGAATTTTTCGGTCGTTGGATTGTGCGATTTTTAAATTTTTTTTAAATTTTAAATCTAACGATCGAAAAATTCCTTTAACACAGGGGCACAAAAATTTTTGGTAATGAAGATCCTTCCTCGCGGTTGAAGTTGGGCAAACATATGTTGTAGTACTTGTAATTTTTTTTTTTTTTCTCGGCAATTGTAGTACTTGTAAATTAGTATAGAGGCGAAAAACTTGCAACCCATAAAAAAGTTACGTTGCTCAATTGCGCGTAGTGCCGCCCAACCCTAATGCCCAAGAGGTCTAGGAAGGAGGCATCTCAAAAATCTCAAATTTGAGGGGCATTCCAATATTTTTACTACTTGGGTTTGAGTAAGACTCTTTTTAAGCCCAATAGAATGAAAAAAATGTCCAATCGAAGATAATGAGTTGGCCTAATCCACCATTCCATAAGCCAAAGTGCCCAACCCACTAAATCCCAAAATCATTTACCCCAAACCACAGAATAATACCTCCCCAAGTTGACTATACCGGTTAGTATTGCCATGTGAGAAAGAAACTTTGCAAAGTTGAAATTGATCAAAAATTATCTTTGATCAACTATGTCACAAGAAATACTAAATGAGTTATATGTGTTATCAATTGAAAATGACTTGGTGAAAGAGGTGAATTATACAAATTTAATTAATACTTTTGCTTCTAGAAAAACAATACAAGTAATATTCAAGTAAAACTCATGCGTTTTTAAAATAATATGTATTTGTTTATTTGGAGACTTTATATTTTGTGTTTGTATATAATGATTAGCAGAACTTTATATTGGTTTAACTTTCTCATTTGTGATTGTTACAGTAAAAATTGTTAAGTATTAACTTTTTAAGAACACAATTTTTTTTACTAGGCCTTGGGCGTTAAAAATTCTTGAGCTGTCCCGGCCCAGCCCTATTATTCGCGTGCGTCCAAAAGTTACGTAAATTGTCAAAACGAAGGACAGAAATTACCCAGAGATGTGAATAACTTTCTCTCGAGCATGGAGTGGAGGTTGGGGCAGAAGACTTGAAAGGCCAATCCGTGGTCGGCGAGAGATTTGGTTTGAAAAGCCGAACAGGGGTCCACCTTCCTAGGAGGCTGGCTGGCTGGCCCCTATGACTGAAGGCCGTCGTCTACTGGACCAGAAATCCGTCTGACCAAATAAGTGACGCAACGCCACGTCAACAATTGCAAGAGACGTCATGACCTCCGTCATAGCGTTGACGTTCAAGTCTTCCCATCCTACCGGCCAGCCGAGTGAGTTGTATCCACTGTATACCCAGCCCACATGCGTAACACAACAATGGGTGCACTCCACTCCCCGCTTCACGTACTTGATTTTAGGTTGCATTCTTTTAAACTTTTTTGCCTTTTTTCTTTCATGTGTTTTGTTCATTTTTTCTTTTTTTGAGTTTTCGTTAGATTCGCGTTGTGTTATTTGGATTAATTATCCATCTTGAAAAGAAGAGTCTAAAAAGAAAAAATTATGACAAAAAGAAAAAAATTCACTAAAGATGAAAAAAATACCAAAATGATGTCTTTTTTATTTGAAGTGTCGTCTTATATGAATATTTTTTTCAACTCTGGTTCACATTCTTTTTTTAATTTCTTTCGTCGAAACGAATGATTAAACCCAAAAAATTACAACAAAAAATTCCAAGTTACAAAAAATAAAAAATACCAAAAAAATATTTTAGACAAAAAATTTAAGAGAATGCGGCCTTAATCTTCTTCCTCAAGAATTTTAGAAGTTTGATATATTTTTGAAATACATAATATTTTTGTTGTTCACATATTTCTCAAGCTCACACGCAGACACTATGTTATTACTATGTGTATTTTATCGGATATCCCCGAAGGGGCGTTACTACTATGTACTACCTCCGTCCCAATTTACTAGTCACAGTTCTATTCTAACCGGATAAAAAAATTAGTTATATCTTTAAATTGGTAATGAATTTTATATCCAATATGGATCTTGTTTGATAGATCTCGATTTGTTCTATAATACAATATTTTCAAAATCACCTAAAACATTATAAATTACAAGATATAATCAATTGAAAAGTGGCACGAACTCCCAAAAGTGACAATTAAATTGGGACGGAGGGAGTATATAGTATCAAAAAGGTTTTACGAACAAAGTATTTGTACAATAGATGGTTTGAGATTGTGCGGCAATAATATGTTGAACAATGATGCTACAGTTAGCCTAGTTAGTCGGTGGATTTGTCCCCCACGCAATAAAGTAATTTGTTTTGAAATTATCAAGTCCATTTGATCTGATAGGGGAAGAAATAAATTGAGGAGCGCAAAAACTTGGAGTTGGACAATCCCAAAGTGGCCTTAACTCTTCTTTAGTTGTGGAAGACCAGACCACGTCATAGGCCCGTCATACCAAATTCCTTCTCCCAGCTCCACCAAAACCGTGACCTTATAATCCCTCCAATCCATGCATATGTTCTCCCCAACCCCTTCCCTTCCCTCTCTCTCTCTCTCTCTCCTAATTCAAGAAACTCTCTCTCTCTCTCTCCTAATTCAAGAAACTATGCAATATTCTATCCCATACACATCAACAAAAACAATTCCTCTTTCCACCTCCAACTCCTCAAACTCCGACGGCTCTAAGCCGCCACCGTCTGTAAATACTAATCAAGATTCCATCCAAACAGGGGCAAGTGTGTCAAAACTGGTGTCCGAGAATTCTGTCATAGTGTTTGGGCGGCGGGGGTGTTGCATGTGCCACGTCGTGAAGCGCTTGTTATTGGGTCTCGGCGCAAACCCGCCGGTCGTGGAGGTGGACGAAGACCAAGAAGCAGCGGTGATCGGAGATTTGTCGGCTATTTCAGGCGGCGGGGGAAATGGCGGGGAGGGGATGCAGTTTCCGGCGGTTTTTGTTGGTGGGAAGTGGTTTGGTGGGTTAGAGAGAGTTATGGCTACTCATATTTCTGGTGAATTGGTTCCTATGTTGAAACAAGCTGGAGCTCTTTGGCTTTGACTAATAATCAGCCCTTCTAGAATTAACTCTCTCTCTCTCTCTCTCTCTCTCTGTTTTTTTGGTTTGGGTTTTTGAGGAATCATAAAAAGGCTTCTTCTTTTTCATTGATTTGTCTTTTCTGTTCCCACATTATATTGTATTTCCTAATGAATACTCCCTACGTCCCAAAAATAAATGTTCGATTCGCAAAAGGAGAATTTAAAAACAATACGAATTTCTTGAGGTAAATTCAAACTTTTTTAAACAATTTACTAGATATCTATGAGTTCTTCTAATTAATGAAAAAGTTTGATTTTTTTTTCTAGTAGAAATGTATTTATTTTTAAGTTCTCGTTTTGCGGATTCGACGTTTATTTTGGAACGGAAGTAGTAATAGTAGATTAAGAAGGGCTATAGATACTGTTTGATCATGTAATTTCGCTGTAAACGGTGTATATATGAGTGGGATTAATTTGTTTTACTTCGTGAATTAATTCCCTGTACCCGCCCGCCCTAGAACGACTAATTCAGGGAAATCCCCCTCTACTCCTCTAGCAAGAGGTCCAATTAAACTCGGGTTAATGTGTTATATAGTATATGGACTAGTCCAACGCAAAAAATGATTGTGCACAGGATCGGACGTGAAAATTGAATCTAGACGAAAAAAACTTTCAAATGACTAACACTGCATCAACTCATGTTCTTAAAAACTTTCAATTAAGAACAAAATCCTGGGTAAACGAAAGTCACAATGGTAACATTATTATTTTTTTTTTTAGTGCACAAGGGTATGTATACATACGCTTGTATCACATGTTGTAGAATACTAACTAATTTCATCGTCCATTAGTAGAGGGTCCATTTGAATATGAGTAGTAATTATCTGTTTATTTGTTTGCGTGTACATATGTTAGTTCCATCGTCCATTTCATTGGTCCATGAAAATTTAACTACCATTTCATCTGTAAATTATTGGAAGGTTTAATTTTTTACTACCATTAAACTCCTTCAAATTCCAGAAGAAAATTAAGGACAATTTTGTGAAATATATAGTTCCTAGGAGAATTGGACTAGTCCAACAATGGGAACTTACATTAATTTTTCACTTGGTCAAGTAGATTCAAGGGAAAGAATATCGTAGCTTCGCCGAAATGTTGAAACCAGCCACTTAAATTTCCATTTTCTTTTCACCAGACCTTGGGTTTGATTTGACTTTGATGTCCTATTCTTTCTAGGCCACTTAAATTTGCATTTTCTTTTCAAGGCTGCGTTTCTCCTAAATTTTTTTGCCTAATTTTTTTTTTTTGGTATTTTTTACTTTTTGCATTTTTTTTTTGAGATTTTCGTCTTAATTTTTGAAAGTAATCATGACGAGAGGGATCAGAAAAGTATAAAAATATGGACCGATGTTAGAAAAAGTTTATATAAGACGACACTTTAGATAATAAAAAAAAGACAGCTGTTTGGTATTTTTTCGTCTTTAGTGAAATTTTTTTTTTAAACTTTTGGTCATAATTTCAACTAAACGTCCATTTAGCGGATACAACTTGTCTTAAAGTCCTCTTGTTACTGACAAACATTTTAAGAAAACCCGACTCTTTTAGCCAAATTATCTGGGATCGATCAGCTACCTGAATTCATTTTGAATTTCAATTAGCCTAGCTAGCTAGTCGCAGTTGTTTATGGTCATCTTGCTTTGCTGTTTCCATGATGAATTAATGGTATAATAAATATGGATAGCCTTAGTGGTCTCGAATACATCTTGTCACACACTTGTTTAATTTTGCACTTTAGCTTAGTTGACAAGAATTAATGGAGTATTTAGTGGGAGACTCATAGTGCATTTTCACTGTTAATGTGGATGAAGTTATCATCAATTTGGACAAGCTTGTACACGTGTAATCTTTTTTAGTACAAAAGTTTGGACAAGTTTATGTACATAATTTTTTTTAAAAAAAAATTACAAACGGAATTACATGCATCAAACGGAAAATAGACCCGCAATTATATTAAGCCCAACTTATAATCTTAACAATTAATACCTATTTTGGGGAAGAATAAAATAATCCATGTTTTTGGCAAGGATCAACTCCCTTACCTTTCCTATAGACTTGTACAAGAGAGGCCAATTAAACTAACCCTAATTGGTTTATTGTAATTTAAGCAAAGTTCATTTTTAACATGGCCGCCCCTCCCCTTTGGTTGAATTTTCCATTCCCCATTTCTCTTAATAATATATTGGAGTACTTTTGTTGATAAAAAAAAAAACCCCGTGGCTTCGCTTTCTCTCTCTGTGAGAAGCATTGATGTACGGTATTTGATTAATTAAAAATTTTGGAATGATATATATGCATGAAATTGAGAAGAATCTCTCTCTCCCTCTCTGGACATTCGCCGGTCAATATGTGATGATGTAGACTCAAGATTTATTAAATAAGAAACTTCATCATTGTGTTTTTCTTGTATTATCGTCATCCTTATCTTCCCACTATTTATCATAAATAAATCAACACTGCTATTGACATAGACAATACATACACACATTTCAATGTGGAATTCATTACGAGTTCTACACAAATAGTCTGAGCATCTATAGGTATTAGATTAAGCTGATTTTTCTGTGAGCCTTTGAAAAAATATTTTACATTTAATGAATGGGTTAGATTATTTGTGTGAGACCCGCAGTGGGCCCCACATTGAAATCTATGCAGATTCTGTGTGCATTGTCCATGTGAACAGACTTACTATAAATAAATTAATTAAAGACTTGTGTTGGAAAGTTTACCCCCTTTCCGTACGAGAATGAAGAGGTACTCACGCATAGGAATTGTCATTTCGCTTGACCTGTCTGTATTCGATTCAATTCCCACCCCGAATGGATCTGTAATTTCGATCCAATTCCCTTATCCTCCCTCTCTCTCTCTACTATTTTGTTGATTTTATAATTGTACAAATTTTGTTATGTTTAATGAGAAAAAATACCTCATCGATGATTAGGAAAGAAGGTTAGAATGTGAGAATTTTTTTTTTAAGAGTTTTCTTTGGAGTGGCAACACGAACAGGGGAGGGGAGAGGGATATACGTAAGCTGCTAGCGTGGATTTTTGTTAATTGCCTTTTTCTCTATATTTTTCCAAAACAAAAGGATAAAAAGAGCAATGTGGACATACGCGTACGGCGTACGTATAGATGGATGAATATAATCTACATATAGTCAGGCCGATAGAGGAAATCCAGGTCCAGCCAGTTATGGAGGAAAGAGGTCATTGGGCATCGGTTTCTTTGGGAGGCTGAATGATTGTGTAAGTTTGGTGGCCGAACTATGGGGATTATTTAGGGGTCTAGAGATGATTCAACAACAAGGAATTGGAGAAGGATGATGATATGGTGTCTTCGGTCATTTTGGGGACACCGTAATTTTTGGCATAACAGAACCCTTGCAAGCATAACAAAAATCATTACAAGTATAATAGAACCATAACATGGCATAACCAAGGCATAACCAAAAACCAATCAAGATATAACCAAAAATCAACCAAGGCATAACCAACCAAGTTATGCCTTGTTATGGTTTTGGTTATGCTTATAATGGTTTTGGTTATACTTGTAATGAATTTGGTTATGTTTATAATGGTTTTATTATGCCAAAAGTTACGGTGTCCCCAAAATGACCGGGGACACCGAAGTCATTCCCATTGGGGAATATGAAAGTGGAGTCAGACTCCACTGCTGCTGCAGTTGACTTGATTAATGGAGATCCACTTGAGCATTCTCCACACATAATTATGATCAAAGAGTGCAAAGCCCTATGGAGAGCACGTGATGCACCCTGCGGCACACGCTCAGAAAAGGCAATCAAGTGGCGGACAGACTTGCCAATATAAGAATCGATCAAGATGAGAAAATGGAGTCTCATAGCATCCCGCTGAGCGATCTAATCCCACTCCAAGAGGCAAACATGCGAAGAGTGACTTCTGAGAGAGTTTAGTTGTTTCTTCATTTTTTTTTTTTTCTTTTTGAAGAGGTTTCTTCATTTCTGGTGTACCATATATATATACTAGTGTATGCCCGTGCCTGAAGGCACGGGTCAAACGATCGACACATGCAAATAAGATCTAAACTCACGTACAATATATCATCCACTACCCAACGAATTCAACTATGCAAAAAATAATAATCCATACATATTCGAGTGACCTTAGTTATGTGTGAAAAAACTGCTCATGCCCAAAGGCACATATCAACATAATTTTATCACCACAAAGAATAAACCAATTACTTGTGCCGATAACACTACCTACAAATTTAGAGTGTATTTACTATTTAAGATAGGAATGTATTACAATCAGATTGGTTTTCTACATGAATTCATATTGTGCATCCACTCACTTTCTCTTCCATTTTGATTGAAGCCAACCATCAAAGCAATACAACACACAACACATGACCATAAGAGGAAATGACCAAAACAAAAACATAAAAGACAGGAAGATCTTGCATTCCTTGATCAGATTGCTATGAAGCTGGTTTTCTTTGATGAGATTCACCTCTTTCAGCCCCCCTATTTTTACTTGAGTCGGTTCTTGTCCCCAAATGTATCCAAGTCTTGGGCTAACCCCCCGAAGTTCAGCCTCCATGCTCGCACAGTCTTGCAACTGTCATCCCTATGTACTCCACCAAAGCAAGCAATTAATTTCGAAGTAGTCAATTTCATGTTAAACCGCATTATGCAAGAAAATTGTCAGTCACTCAATGGCAAGTATATCGACCAAAGACACCAAGTTTGAGAACATAACAAACTCATGGCTTAACTGAAAGTTATTCCTAAAGAAACCTTAAAGAAGTAAATAAACCTAAGACCATCATTTCCATGAAACTATATCCAGACACATCCCCATCAATATCTCAATCCCTGGACAATACAACCAATATACAAACCGTTCATAAAGACGACGAAAAATTGAAACTCAAATTTAGTGTGCAAACAAAACCTCAATCAGAGAAGCGACACCCGATGAAAGAATTGTGGACAATCGGCGTAATGTTATCGACA
Source organism: Rhododendron kiyosumense (assembly GCA_019656275.1). Taxonomy (NCBI): domain Eukaryota; kingdom Viridiplantae; phylum Streptophyta; class Magnoliopsida; order Ericales; family Ericaceae; genus Rhododendron; species Rhododendron kiyosumense. The sequence continues at coordinate 130,036 of BPLS01000486.1, read as the reverse complement.
CGATATTGTGGACATTTTTCTGTCAAACAGAAAGAATGTTGGGTCTGAAGGTAGTTTTAGAAACAAATCATCCATGGTTTGTATCAGTGAAGATCATTAAGCACAAACTTCTTTACCTCTTTTTTATCAGTGACCACAAATAGATATAGACGTACGCAGATTCATTCCTGCAAACTTTATGAACTGTAAGATAAACAAACCGTATTATGCTGAAAAATAATTTCAAAGAAACTACCTCAAGTAATTTCACATCACAGCTCAGTCATAGCTTCATTCCTGGAAAGAAAAAATAAAAAAAGGGAAAAAAAATATAACAAAAAGAAACCTCTGAGATACAAAAAAAAAGACAATGAAAAACACATTAAAACCCAATCACCTCGTTAGAATTTGAAAGTACGTAACTGATGCAACCACATGAACCCACTTCAGATTTTGTGCAAGTACACCGACGACAAATATAAATCTCACAATTGAATAAAGGGTCAAAGGAAAAAAGGCCAAGAAACTAAAAGCAAGGGGAAGAATTTTTGTACCTTTGAAAGATGAAGGAAGAACAACCAAGGGCACAGTCACTTTTAGCCTCTACTCATTTCTGCGAATCCTCCTTCTATGTTATTAAAAAAAAATAGTTTCAAAATATTTTCTCTTATAGGCCTGATAAGAACAGTATAGTCCAGGAAAAATCTACTCCATAATAGCTTATACTCCATTTTTTTCTAACCGTTCGGCACAGTATTATTCAAACCGGTCAGCACAGTATTCAAAAAGTCATGAACAGAAATCGCCACAAAGAAAAAGAATGATATAGGCTAGAAAAGGGAGAAAAAATTATGTCCGTTCAAAGCACGGTATTGTAAAGAAAAGAACGGTATAGTACAGTATTTTTCGATTTACTTAATCAAACTATCACAAACCCAAATGCCCATTTTTGGAAGATCCATTGACCACTTGAACTTTCTGTAAAACACATTCAGAAAGCCATGAACAGAAATTGAGACAAAAAAAAGAACGGTATAGGCTAGAAAAGGGAGAAAAAATTTCCGTTCAAAGCACGGAATTGTAAAGAAAAATAAACTCACCTCAAACTTTAGTTTCAAAGTAGAGGTAGGGGAACGTAATGTGGAGACCGTAGAATTTTAGAGGTAGAGAACATAGGATTTTTTGCTACTTCAAAAAAAAATTAGCCATCGATTTTGATTTATTGTGGAGGAATAATGTGTCCTCAAGAGGGGGGCTGATTATGGCATTAGGAGAGAGAGAGGGTATGGCATTAGGGGGGGCGGGGATTATGGCATTAGGTTTATAGATTACCATAAATAGTTCTAAATTTTCCATGACTACTATGATTGATTAGGGTAACTCCTAATAAGATTCAAATTCCCGGAATATTAGTCACAAATTACCATGATTGATTAGGATAATTCCTAATAGGATTCAAATTTCCAGAATATTAGATTACCATGATGGGTTAGGATATTTTAATTCAAATGAGTTCCTTTTGTGGTCTTGAAGTTTTCAATATTTACCAAAATGACATTGTAGAAGGAAGGATGAAGACCAATCTGGACCGTTGGATTTGTTTTTATGGGTAGATAAATTTTGGATAGGGATAAATCTGAACCGTTGATAAAGAATATTCTGTGAGATATCCGTCCTGTTTTAGTTAAAATAAGAACCTCCCCATTTCTCCCATTTTCCGTTCGAATTTTGATGATCTGAATCGCTCAATATATTTAGAACGTGATTTTAAGAGTACTTGCGAGGAATCAGCAAAAAAAAGAAAGATTGGGAATGGCTTCATCCGAACAGTTTTTATTTGAACCGTTTGATAAAAAACAAACAAAAATTGCTCGGATGAAGCCCTTTCCGGTCATTTGTTTTGCTGATTTCTCTCGAGTACCCTTAAAAATCATGTTCTGAACACATTGAACGGCTCGGATCATCGAAATTCAATCGAAAAAGGGAGGTCCTCATTTTATTAAGTTAATGTGGTTTTTAGGAAAATGAGAATATATAGTCCGGCCGAGCTTATGCAAGTTCTAACTGGTGGGCCGGGGTAGTGGCTTCGCAAGCGTAGAAGCCCAATATTTTTTCGAGTACAAAGGCCGACAAACATAACGAATTTCTTTTTTTCTTGGTACACCAGAAATGAATAACGAATTTCTAGCTTCACTGTAAAATAACAAAAGGACTCTCTCTTTAGTAGCAATGCTAGGGTCTCCGAAAAGTTTCTCGTAAATGTCTCTGAAAGTGAAATTAGTGGTTGCAATTCACTTGGTTCTTTGGATCCTATACATTTGTTGAAGAAAATATATGTGATAGGAATTTTCTGGTAGAATAACAATTCAAAATAATATTCAGCGATCAAATTCAGCAATATAAATAAATAGAGAAAGGAATAGAATAGCCTGTGGGGTGGTCGAGGCATGTGATAGTGCTCTCCTAAGGAACGATATACCCCCTCTTGCACAGGATTGGATGGTACTCCTTCCTTAAGATACATCGACCTTTAAGTTCTCTTCTGTATAGTGAATTGAACTCACGAACCATGCAGTTTCCCGACACTCGAAATAATCAATGAAAAACAATCTTAAACATCGAGTACAAGAAGCAGAAGCTTTTGTTTTCCAATATAGAGCACTAATTGGATGAGAAAAAGGATGAAGGATTTTGCGGTATACTTTGAAAACTAGAGTGGAGTAGGGTAACGAGTATTTTGTTGTACGTGTATATATTTTTCTTGCAAAAGTATATGACTATATATATAGAAAATATACAGTCAAAAGTTTGTTAGGGATAAGATCATACTCCTCTAACTCTTAGGAGAGATATTAGAAAATTAGAAGACCAAGTCTAAAGAGATTTCAACAACCCCTTAATAATCTCCTTAATAATCTCTAACAATATATCCATTTAGAAACCAACGTATTGTCACATGTATTTGATATTTCATCCATCAAAATAACATTTGAGTAAAATATTAAATTAGAACAATGTTAGGATCTCCGAAAAGTTTCTCGTAAATGTCTCCGAAATTGAAATTAGTGGTTGTAATTCACTTGGTTCTTTGGACCCTACACATTAAAGTAAATCACAACCATTAATTTCCTCTTCGCCAAACAACTTGGCAAACTTTTTGGTGACTTTTTAGCGTGTTTTTTTTTAATTATTTTCTCTCAATTCTTATTAGATTTGGATAAAATTCTTAAATCACATCGAGCAATTGATAAACTATAAATATATAGATCAAAGTTGAAAAAAAATTCATATAGGACGACTAAAAGACCAAAAAAAATTGGTCGCCGTATATGAGTTTTTTAAACTTTGGTATATCTCTATTATAAAACAGAAGGGTGTGGGGACAAGTTGTTGGAACGGCTTAGATTCATTTGATCTAAAGGCTATAATGCATCCTCCCACTTTCCGGTTAATTGCCCATGATTTTCACCTAAATTACACAACTGTCATCTCTATCCAACTGGGATGCGTAGTGCCGAAGGCACGAGTTAGCAAACTTTTTGGTGACTTTTTAGCGTGTTTTATTATTATTATTTTCTTTCAATTCTTATTAGATTTGGATCAAATTCTTAAATCACATCGAGCAATTGATAAACTATAAATACATAGATCAAAGTTGAAAAAAAATTCATATAGGAAGACTAAAAGACCAAAAAAAATTGGTCGCCGTATATGAGTTTTTTTAAACTTTGGTATATTATTTTATATTTTTCAGTTGCTTTAATCGAAACGAACGCCGTAATGTAAATATTTGATCCAAATCTAATAAAAATTACTAATAAGTACTATAGTAGAAAACAACTTAAAAAGACCGTAAAAAAGTAGCCAAATAGTTTGGCGAAGGGGAAATGGTATGTGGACTACAAGTCGAATCTTGGGTAGCAGATTTATTGGATTGGAGGCCTAGCCTAAAAAATGCCCACTTGAGCAGACATGAGCTTTCTTTCAAAGTCCCAATCAAGTGCCCAGCAACTGCCAGAAAGATAGACAGTGAAATGAAAACTGCTGTCATTCCAGCCATAATGTCGAACTTATCACTCACTGATTACAAATCGCCTCAGCACGTACGGCTTGTGGTTCGTCTAACATTGACCATTCGTTATGCAATGTGGTTGTATAACGGGTTTCAACTTTTTTCCAATCCCAGTGTCTGATTTGGAAGGTTCAGTCCAGGGTGTGATCGAAATTGTGCCAGTCAACTACCAACCTTTTGTAAATTGGGCGAAAAAGATTTCTCCACCACACCAATCCTATTAGGATTCTAGAAATTGATCCAATTGATGTATGGTTGATGATTCAACTTCAATGCGTGAACCAAATTTTTAGACCTTTTAGTTTATAAAAAAAAAAAAAACAGTGCCGAAGTGGCACAATTCCGCACTCAAGAGTCAAGACTACTGCACTAGCCAGTTAAAATCCAGGTTCCATTCCCCTTGCAAAGAACGACCTAACTCAAAAGAGTTAGCATGGTGGTCTTGAGTCTCTTGACCTAAGATTTTGGAGTTTGCTCTTTCTTAAAATCTCAGATCGATTCTCCTTGCTAGTAAGTTTTGGGATCATCTCACTCTCACGAGTAAATGTATGAAATGGCTGTGAAAGGAGTTGTAGCGAATAATTCGAGGTGCTGGCAAGCTAGTTTGGGACAACATTACCAAAAACACAAAGAACAACCTTTTTTTAAATCTAGCTCTTCGTGTTCCTTTAACTTCATTAATATGCCGACGAATCCATGGTCAAATCCAATGCAACTCTATGACGAAAACAAAAAGTTTAGGAATACAACTAATTCCGGACAAAGGTGTATTCAAAGACGTCCAATATATGCGAGACCACGTGTATCGAATGACTTTGAATGCAGTAATATATTAAAGTTGTGTTGAGTATTGCTCCAATGAAAATCAAGATGGTACAACAAAAAAACACTAAGCAACACGATTCTTCTATAATACCAATGCATAAAGGCTATATGTAGCTTCTACAGTGATAAAGATGAAGCGAAGAAATTGTGACTCTCAGGCTTCCCAAACTGCCCTTCCCCACCAATCAAACACTCATAAAACTCCGCGTCCAAACAATTTCCGGAGTCATGAATCAAACTTGAGCTCCCAACTTCGTCGCAAGAATTCGACAGTGCCGAAATAGAGGAGTTATAGACAAGATGATTGTTGTTAACGTTCAGAGAAACCAACAAGTCCTGGGCCTTATCCAACTCTTTCCGAAGCCTCTCAACTTCTATATCCAACCTCTTGTTCTCCGCCAAAACGCTCTCCAGTTTCTTCTTTTGGGCGTTGTAATCCGACTCAAGGCTCTGGTTCTTCCACCGGGCGCGCTTGTTCTGGTACCATACTGCGACTTGCCTTGAAGGGAGACCGAGTTGCTGGGCGAGTTGCGATTTTCGATTGGGATCGAGGTGCTTGGTGACGTTGAAGCTTGATTCTAGGAGCCTTGCTTGGTCTGTGGTTAGCCTCTTCTTCTTGTATTTTGGGAGGTGTTTTTGGATATGGGATTCATACGGATCCATTACTTGTTATTCTTTGAGTGCGTGGTTAGGGACGGATTATGGGAACATATATAAAGGTTCAAATTGGCTCATACGTATGATGAGATTGGTTAAAAAAGAAGACAAATTAAATCCACATCACTTTAACTTCGGTCTCGACACTAGTAATCAAATAGCCTATTTTGGCTAAATAAGCAAAATATATAACTTTTTTTTTTTTGGATTATCGTGTTGTCATAACGAGAGAAATTTTAAAAAATAAAAAATTAATATTGAAACTCAAATTTTTTTGAATAAAGGTGAAAAAATTGGCTTATTACGTTATTTTTGTCTTTATTAAAAAAATTGAATTTCGATTGTATTTTTTTATTTTTTAAATTTCTCTTGGCATAGTGAAGCAAATAATCTTTAAAAAAAAATAATGAAAAACCAACAAATGCAATATTTTTTTAAAATAAGAACAAAAAAATTATTCAAAAAAATTATTTAGCTACAAAGCCTTGAACCTCATTATATGTTCAAGTAACTAGTAGTGGCGGAAAAATAGATAGGAGTCATTTTCTTTTGGGTCAAAAAATAAGAACAAAAAAATTATTCAAAAAAATTATTTAGGTACAAAGCCTTGAACCTCATTATATGTTCAAGTAACTAGTAGTGGCGGAAAAATAGATAGGAGTCATTTTCTTTTCAATAAGTCTAGTGTACGTAGGGTTGCAAATGAACCGAGCCGCTCGCGAGCGGCTCGCGGCTCGGCTCGTTATTGGCTCGTTCAAGCTCGGCTCGGAAGGTAAACGAACGAGCTCGAGCCGGTTTTATAAACTCGTTTCATAAACGAGCCGAGTTCGAGTTGCGATGAGCTCGGCTCGAGTCGGCTCGCGAGCCGAGTATATATATATAATTTTTTTTTTTTGATCTGGAGGTAAAAAGTGAAAGTTGGGTTTTAAACGAGCTCGAGTTCGAGCCGAGCTGACTCGTTTATATACTATCGAGCTTAGACGAGCCAAGCTCAAGCCGTGCTAATGATTATCGAGCCGAGCTCGAGCCCAGATTTTCGAGCTCGAGCCGAGCTCGAGCCTCCCTATAAATGACCGAGCCGAGCTCGAGCATGCTGTGACTCGGCTCGACTCGGCTCGTTTGCAGCCCTAAGTGTACGTAGCATTTCTTTTGGGTCAAACGAGTCATCCATGCAGTAGATGATCATCACGTGGGCGTGGGCCGTTGGTGACAATGGACACACATATACTCGCTGTGTTTGGTTGTCCTTTTTTAGAGTAATTTTCAACTTTTGGCACAGTTTTCAATAAAATTTTTTCTCTATCTCTCTCCACTCATTACCACTCAAACTCTCAAAAATAACGGTACCCTATTTAGTTTTACTTTTAGGGTTTTGTTAATGTATGCCCTAGGGGCATATGTTAGTACTCATTTAATGATGCCAATTATATCCAGAATTGTCTTGGAACTCCAAAAGGTAATCAAAAGGTCAGGCAACATTTACTAGGAGTAAAATTTATTTATGGTGAGACCAAATTACCCCTTTTACCTTTCCCCCATGCTATATAATCTTTTCAACTCTTATTAGTTTTCTAGGTCTGCGGACTGCGGGTTTAAGAAAAAATAAACTCCTATGCATTATCTATTCTTTGGCTTTCGTGTTCTATTAAAAACTTTTGATCAACAGAATTTATTTTGCTAATTCATTTTGTTGAGAGAAAATGTAAAAATAAAAGAAGACTAAATATACAAAAATGTTCAAAAAAATAATATTAGCTCAAAATGTTTAAAATCTGGTTGACAGAAAAAATCAATAACTTGTTTCGCAATGTATTAGCACTTAGTTATTAAAAAAAGAAATGTTAGGATTTATTTTCCTTATTTTGGGAGGTTTTGGGGCTTTTTGAGTTGTCTTTATTAAAAAAAAAATCCGTTTGTTGGTTTTATGCCAAATTTTTATGCATTATTGATTCGTCTCGATGAGAGAAATCGTAAGAATTAAAAATTATGACTTCTACCCAAATATTTTTGAAAATATTCAGGCTTTATCTTAGATATTCCAAAAATATTTGGGTAAGAGTAAAAAAAATTACTTTTATAATTTCTCTCGTCGAGACAAATCAATAATTTATAAAAGTTTGGCATAAAATTAACAAACGCAAAAAGAAAAATTGAATAAGGACAAAATAAAACAAAAAGGCCAAAAAAGCTAAGCTAACAGGAGACTTTCATTTATTTTTTCAATCTTCAGCCTCTCTAGCTCTTTTCTTCATTTTTTCCTGCTTAGAGTTCAACTGAATAAATAATTAGTTGTTTTTTTATACCATTTTGGTGACTGATATGGAGTACTCGTAGGGTTTTTTATTTTTATTTTGGGCTTAAACCCACAGGAGTTTAAAGACCTACAAAAATAAAAGGAGTTGAAAAGATAGCATGCATGGTGGAAAAAGTAAAAAGGGTAATTTGGTCTCACCATAAATAAAATTTTCTCCTCATAAATGTTGGGTGACCCATTGATTAGGTTTTAGAGTTTCAATACAATTCTAAATATAGTTGGCATCATTAAATGAGTACTAACATATGCCCCTAGGGCATACATTAACAAAACCCTTAGTTTTAATTTTGTTTCCAATCATTACCATACTTCTTTCTCCGATCATTACCCTATTTTTTCAATTATTACTTTCTCATCTCTCTCCAATCATTACCCATTTGTTCAATAATTACTCTATTTTTGTCTCCACCCACTACCAAAACTAAACTAAACTCCCAACCAAACACTACCTATATCTATTAGGATTTTGCTATTATTCAAATTTTTTATTCGCGTTTGTAAGTTTTGCGTCAAATTTTTGTGAATTATAAATTTGTCTTGACAAGAGGAATTGAAAAACTCTAAAAAAAATTTATTTTACCCAAATATTTTGGGCAATATGCACTTTATTTGGGTAAAAGCAAAATTTTTTGGGTTTTTCGATTCCTCTCTGTTGGGATTTGTCCCACATTGGTTAATTATCTCCTCCAAAACTAGTATATGAGCCTGGGTAGCCTCTTTACTCTTTGCCAATTGGTTTGGAGTTGGATGCTTTAACATGGTATCAGAGCTAGGCTTTCGGAGGCTTTTCCCCTTTGTTTGTATCATAGTTGCACTTTATTTCATTGTGATCCGTGTGTTCTGGATCCTTTGTTTACCTCTCCACGTGCGAATCAGGGGTCGCACGCGCAGGGGAGTGTTGGGATTTGTCCCACATTAGTTAATTATCTCCTCCAAAACTAGCATATGAGCCTGGGCAGCCTCTTCACTCTTTGCCAATTGGTTTGGAGTTGGATACTTTAACTCGTCAAAACACGCAATTTTTTTTTAATAAGGACAAAATTTTCAAAAAATTCTAAAAGTAAAGCAGAACTCAACCTAAGATAACTCTTTTTGTATAATAATATACACAACATGCTTATGTGGTACCACATCATTGGGCAATGTAAAATAGTATCTCATCCGTTACTCAATGATCCAATGTCACTTAAGTATGTTGTTCACATTATTGTGTTAGTAGAATACATTATTTTGAAAATTGCGTGGTGGTATGCAAGTTTCTTTATTATTCATATTTATGAAGTGATACTTTGATTAATAATCAATTTAAGCCAAAAAAGAAAAGAAGAATCTTGAGCAAGGAAATAATCAAGTTTGCAAGCTCAGAGTGGTCTCGTTTGATATCACTTTTTTTTTTTTTTTTGAAGAGGCGTTTCTTATCACTTGTAAAACACTTAACATAAATCTTAAACCTCTTTGGTGCATGTAGCTTTTCATAAACTTGAATAGAAGTTCAAAATATTTAGATAAATAATACGCACGTAGAGTACTTAGTTTATTTTAAAATGTATGTTTAAATTGACCTTAATGAATATGATTCTATGGTATTATGAAATTAAGTAGTTTTGTAGTCAGTCATAATTTTGACAGCTTTAAGTAAATAAAAAAGGGTACAGATTGAAGCTCAAAATAATTTTTTTTGATCAAATAAGATGAAAATTAAACTTGCTTCAGATACAAATATTTCTTTATCAAGCAAATTAACACGCTAAATTACACAATTTGTAAGTGCTACCAAGTGAGACCAGTAATATTAGGCTCATTAGCTAAATAAATTTAGACCACACAATAGTCGCGTCTGAATTTAAACAATAATTTTTTTTTACGTCCATTGTAGTGCATGTCAAACATTAAATGCGATTCGACATATATATTCCAAGTGCAATTTGCAAGTCTAGTCGATTGTTCCACTACAATGACATTATGACTACTAATTAATATCGGACTAAAGAGTGACAGTTTAGTTTGTGAAATTTAAAGCAATGTTTTCATTCGTTTGATGTAGGCTTGTCAATGGATCGGATCTGATCCGGATTCGATCCTAAAAATCTAATCCGAATCTGATAACATCGATCCAATAATCCGAATCCGGTAATCCAAATACGGATTCAGATTGGATTAAATCTGTTATCAATCCGATCCGAAATTTTATTTTTAAATTTTTTTAAAAAAACTGTAAAATTTTTATTTTGAAAAAAAAATGCTTTAGTAGTTGTATTTTTATTTGGAAAATATTTTATTTTTGCTAAAATTTTTGAAGTAAAAAAGTTTTCGGATCGGATCCGAATTTTTTGGATTCAGATTACCACTATCGAATTCTAGTCTTATCAAATTCGAATCGAATCTGGCCCTTTGACGAGCCTAGTTTGATGATCATTTTTGACAATCATTGGATGATGTCGTTTGGAGGGGGTTCATTGTGTTCCCCACCACCAATCGAATTGGTTCCTTCACTACTCTACATTCATCTGTACTTGCTAGCTAGGGGCACCTAATTAAAACTGTGGGGCTCTAATAAGTTTGGTTCGCTCCTTCTTGACCGTGATTAGAGAATGGCTCTTGATCTTCACCTAACCTGCACAGGAAAGCACGACTAAAGACCACAACGAAGGTTCTCCGGAATGACCCTCCGATGCAAGGATCAGTATAGTTGCAAGGAGAGATGAAACAAGAACTACGGTTTCAGAGTGCTAAAGAATGTACCTTTTCAATGAAGGCATAATGGGGTATTTATAGCGAACTCCTAGCTTGGCCTCCAAGACTGCACATGTCCTCATCACGCATCGGCTGACGTCACCCATGCGTCCCATCACATTAGGGTTTTGTAACCGTTTGTAGGATGAGCTGGCACCTTCATGTGCCCCCCGTCCTTATCCTGATAACCGTTAGGATGACGTCATGACCATCATCATAGCCACGGTTGCTGTTCCCACGTTGGTGAGCTGGAGTCATGGCCTCCAAGTTCATTCAAGGCCAAACGTGGTACCCGACTGTCAGAGGGTCGATGAGCCGAACTGATTGTTTCGATTGATTCCGATGGAACTTCAACGGTGAGACTGTCAGCTTGCCGAATTGGAACGAGGCAATGGCCTGGACTCAGGTGAACCACGTACCAAGGGTTCAAAATCTTGCTCAGTACAGTGAGAGCGGTTGGCTCGGCCTGCTAAAAAACCAAAGCATATATATCTTCTATCAACAAGAACCTTTTTTATTGAAGACTCAGAAACAAGAACATTAGTCCAGGCCGAGACATAAGGATTTATTTCTTCTTATGTCTAGTTCATACATAACTTTTTCAGAGCTATTTAGCTCTTGTGTGGTCATCGCATTCTCGGCTTAATTTAAACAAATCTCTCGCTGGTGGACTATGAAATTGATCTCAAAAAATTAATTGAGATGCGTATAAAATGACTCGGACACCATGAATTATTCAAAAGTAAACATGAACATTCCGGCCAAGTCATGTACAAGTTGGTAAGTGCATGCATCTTTTAGATGTCTCTATACTCGGAGATTCTTTTTTACGTGTTCCTATACTCCGAGAAGTTATCCTATGGGCTCAAAACACGACATTAGCAGAAATTTATAATGTATACCAAGCCTGCCAATCATTGACTATGATGTACGTAGTGGAGGGGCACTTTTTAATAGTTAATTTTAGGGAAATTTATATAAATGGTCCTCCTAGTTTCATCCGAGTCTCATTTTCGTCCTCCAAGTATCAATTACAACTTTTTTGATCTTTAAGTTTGGTTTCCGTACTAAAGTGGTTCAATTATATTGATAACTTCTGTCAGCCAAACTCGACCAAAAAAATCAGATTGATGGCAGTTTGGATGTTGTAGTTCATACCAATTTGGTCCAATTGATAATGTCTGCCATCAATCTGATTTTTAAGTAAAAGACACAAAAAGAAAAAGAAAAATTTATTTTCTTCTTTGTGTTTGATTAAAATAAAAAATTTATAAAAATCTTGCAAGAAAATAATTACAATTACGAATTTTTCTTAACTGACAATATGAATCATGGTGATCAAAAAAGAACATACAGCATTGATGATAAAGAGAAAGTGAAAGCCATGAGCATAATGAAATAAAATCTCACAAGAGTTTGCTAATTTCACAAAAAAGGAAAAAATTATTTTTTCGGCAAGAAATTGAAAGGTATTTAACCATAATTTCTAGATAGATTAAAAAAATGCACGAATGCAAAAGGAGAGTGTGAAAATCATTTTCCTAAATATTTAATAAAATCATTTGACTCTATCTGATGATGGGCTTCATGAGCCTCGTAGCTCTCCTTCAACACAATGGCCCTTATAAAGCCCACTTTAAATACCCAATGTTCTGGACCTTTGGTTGGAGGCCCACTCCACGGTCCAACTCCTTTCTTTGTTGGGAAAATGACGGCAAGACATGTTTTGATAATTAATACTCGTTAAGCACGTCATTGGCCGTCATTTTCCCTTCTTTGTTTTTGGTGAAAGGAGCATAAATCCAAAGGGGGAAAAAAAAAATTTGCCACTATGGGCACACTATTTTGTTGTACACCAAATGCACATCGCATTGCGTGGGACCTATCTTGGGATTCCAGACAAATGATCGAAACTGCTCAATTTATTTAAAATATTTTTTAAGGATCCTTGTAAAAAATTAGCTCAATTGCATATCGATAAAAGCTTGACCAGTTCTCTGCTCAATTTTCTGTTAGAAATTGAGCAAATACCTGATCAAACCCTTACTGATATTCAATTTAGTTGATTTTTTTATAAGAATTCTTAAAGGAATATTTTAAATAAATTAATCTTTTTCGATCATTTGTGTGAGACTCCAAATTGGGTCCCACACAATGCGATGTGCAAGAGGTGTACTCCAAAAGGTGTACCCATAGAAAGACTCGTACAATTTATCCCTGAATTTAATTGAGAATTTTTATAGCACCGAAACGTGATGCCACATTGCCCTTCAACACCACGCATCTACTTGGAATGCATATATTTAGTCGTGGGGCTCACGTTACCTATATTGCACTTGTAAGGTTCAATTTTGCTTAACTTTTTTGTCTATTTTTTTTCGTCTTTTTTAAATTTTTTTTTAATTCGTGTCATGTTTTTTGGATTAATTATCCAAATCGACAAGATGAGTCCAAAAAATATAAAATTATGATAAAAACAACAAAAAGTTCACTAAAGATGAAAAAATACCAAGCAATCGTCTTCTTCTTCTTCTTTTTCTTTTTTTTCCCCTAAAGTGTTGTCTCATATGATTTTTTTTTAACATCAGCTCATATTTTATATTTTTCTGATTTCTCTCATTGAGATGAATAATTAATCCTAAAATTACTATAAAAAGCTCAAGAAAAAGCCAAAATAGATTGGAATATTTTTTAGACAAAAAAATGAAAGGAATGGAGCCTAAACATGTGCTATGGGCATTGGACAAATTTTCTAAAATAAGGGGAGGAGGACAGTAATATTACCAAAAATATAAGGGAAGACATGCACCCCTAACTTTAAATCGGTTGTAAAGAAGATTAAGCCTCTGTTGTTCTAAAGTTTTTATTTTTTAAAAACTTATTTCTCATTTGATGAGACATCATTTTTTCATAATATATCACTCGTAATTAAAAATTTAGTACTCTTACTTATTTAAAAAATAAATACTCCATTCGTTCCTAAATGAGAGTCCCTCTTAGAAATTCCAACTTTTTTCGAGGATATGTAATTATTACACCCACTTTCCACTATTTATCCATATATATTACCTATTTTGCACAATTTGTATTCACATATAAGGGATACTTTTGGAATTTTACCAAATTTCTACTTCTATTTTTGAAAAGAAAAGGGACAATTATTTTGGAACATCCCAAAAATGGAATAAGGGACTCTTGATTAAGAACGGAGGGAGTACTTATTACCGTATTGTACTTCCTTAGGGAAACATGGTCGTAAGGCCCCGATTGGATGCTGTGAAAGAGAGGTGTATTGTGTAATACACCCAAATTAGGGTTTAACGGGATAGGTTTGGAGCCGCTTGGATGTGATTGTCTCTTGTATTCACATATCCCCCTTCTCCGTTTATCCCGTTGCACGCATATAAATTATAGCCACCCCTTGAGGCGTGGATAATTTATCCGGCCTAATACACCCCATTTCTTGACAGATCTACCTTCACTCATCCCCCTCTTCATTTGTTCCATGTGTTGCTATACAACGACGACCTGAGAACTATGGAGAAGGTTTTGGTCTGGGTTTTGGGCGATTTGAGTTTTGGGTGGCAATTTCTGGTTAGGATTTCACTATTTCTAGCCAATCCCTTCCCCAATCTGTGAAGATATGTGTTTATTTCGAAATTCCTTATTTTCGATTTAATTTTTTTGATTTGTGCTTAGGGTTTCTCGATTTGTGGTTGAATTTTTTGTTATGGTTTTATGATTTCTGGTTAGATTTTGATTTTTGTCTCCATAAACTGTATATTGTTGGTATTTTTGTCTATATGAACAGAAAATGGGTTTACCATATTCTTGAGCATGCTGTTTCTGGGTTGACCAACTGTTTTAATGTTGTTTCTGGATTTATAAGGGTATTTTCTGCAGATTTCATCCTGTTTATGGCTTTAGGAGGGTGTTGTATGGGTTTGCAACCTGTTTTCATGCTGTTATATGGTATATTTTTTATAGGGTATTGTGATTTCTGTTGTTATTTTTCGATATAGCAGATAAAGCACCAAGTAGAGGGCTAGTTGTAGCATGATTATTAATTAAAGTGTAAGGTTTGGATTTAGACAGTAGTAAACTCTTAAATGCTGGTCTTGAGAAGATGTTGAAATAACTTCCCAAACTCACAGTCAACAGTTGAGTATAATGCGAACTGACAAAAATCATATCATATTCGACCATAATTCGATAGGTTGTTAGAAATGGAAAAAAATGGTTAATGTAGTTGAATGCGGATCCAATTTGTAATATAGTATTTGCGTATTTGAATGCGGAGTAATTTTCTAACATAATAGTAGTTGAAGACTTGAAGTTTAATTGTTTTTGAGGGGGATAGGATGACAAGATTAACCCATATAAGGAGAAGAAGAAACAAAAAGGTAGTCATAGCATTATCCACCTTTGTTACTTCTCTATTGGTTGTGTTTCGCCTCTGCCTCTTCATCACCTCCACAACACGACGTCCATGTCCACACTTGTCTCCGAATATAAACTTTTACCAGTCCCAAATAGATAGGATGAATAGGCTTGTGAGGGGTAATGAAATTGATTGCTATGATCAGTTGAGAGTAAATAGGCATACGTTCTTGAGGTTGTGCTTGTTAGTCTGAGGTGTTGGATTAGGGGACTCACGCTACGTATGCCTTGAGGAGAGGGTTGTTATTTTCTTGTGGATCATTTCACACCATATAAAGCAGAGGCGTACAGAATTTGACTTTTGGAGATCGAGTGAAACAATAAGTAGGCATTTCAATGCTATGCTCCAAACCATCTTGCGGTTTTACAACATGCTCCTAAAAAAGCCCAAGCCTATTCCTCCTAACTACCACGACAGTAGATGGAGTTGGTTTCAGGTACACTTAAGTTCAATCAATGTTATTTCTTCCATTTCCAATCATAAACTCTCCCATAAGTTCTAACTCCACTTGTTTCATAATTCTTTCTAGAATTGTCTTGGGGCATTGGATGGGACATTCGTGCCAATTAATCCCTCGGTTGTTGACAAGCCATGGTATATGTCAAGGAAGGGTGAGATCTCTAATAATGTGTTAGGTGTTTGTACTCGGGATAAAAAAAATTTCCTATGTTCTGTCTGATTGGGAAGGCTCGGCCACAGATTCTAGAATTCTTCACAATGCCATTACAAGACCCATTGGCCTCAAAGTCCCCCAAGGTACATTTTAAATCCTAAGGTCATGTTTCCTTTGAGTCCGTTGCATTTTCCGTAGTCAATGTCGTAACTTCCATTGGTTATAGGACATTACTATCTTGTGGATGATGGCTACACAAATGGGGATGGTTTTCTGGCACCGTACCGCGCCCAACGGTATCACATTAACATTGGAGGCAAGGTGGCATCCCGGCTACGAAAG
>BPLS01000486.1:91980-103442 GCA_019656275.1 Rhododendron kiyosumense | reverse complement strand
TATATATATATTGGGAAAGTTTCAAATGAGGACCTCTTAAAATGTAGACTCTCCTTTCTCAATCGAATTTCGATGATTCGAGCCGCTCAATATGTTTAGAATGTGATTTTAAGGGTATCTTCAAGAAATCGAAAACAAAAATGACCGGGAAGGACTAGATTTGAGCAGTTTTTTATTGAACTGTTCAATAAAAACCTGTAAAAAATTGTTCAGATGAAGCCCTTACCGGTCATTTTTTTTGCTAATTTCTCGCGAGTATCCTTAAAATCACGTTCGGATCACATTGAGCGGCTCAAATCATTGAAATGGGGAGGTCCGTATCTTAACTAAAATGAGGACCACCTTATTTGAAACGAACTGATATATATATCACTCTGGATCAAGTCAGGACTCCCTGATATAAACTTAGGTACGGACTTTTGATCTCAGCTGTTGGATTGTATTTTCAATGGTCCAAATTTGTAGAAGGTTTATGACCGGTCATAATTTACTTTTCCCAGAAAAATTTCATTAAAATCTATCCATTGAAAACACGATCCAACGGCTCAGTGGTGGTCCGGACCTAAGCTCCGGTCAGGGCTCCTTGATAGGAACCGGACTATATATATATATATATTAGAGGGATTCCTGTTTAGAATTGGATTATGAGAGAGATGGAATGATAAATGAGAGGTGATCAGGTAAAGGAAGGAGTGATCGGATTTTATGTCCACTGCGGAAAAAGGTTTTATGGGTAAAATGCTTCAAACCGACCATTAAGTTTAGAAGTAACGTTTATTGTCTAGTATTGGAATGGAATTATTCCAATAAATACAAGTGAAAATGTGGAGTAGGTGTTGTGTGCACCTAGAGAGGGATAAATAAGGTCAACCTAATTCATCACCCAATATTAATCTTACAATTTAATATTCTTAATCTTACCAAGCAACAGTTAAGTCCTGTTGGAATTCAACAACGATTGAAATTAGGCAACAACGATAAGGTAAAGAACAAGTGTACTAGGTATTAATATGGAAACTCAAATCCTGACAAAACCATGGACAAAATTAGACAACCCGAGCAAATTCACTTTATGAATCAACAATCAAGAGTATTCCCCGACTCGAGATGCTAGGAAAACAACAAACAGATCACCATCTTCATTCACGGACAATGCTATACAGCGTGTGTGGGTTTTGTGACACAATCTTAATATGAGGTGCAGAATAATTCACAAGACAATATACTGGACCGCAATGAAAAGATTGTGACCTCAAGAATGCTCTTAGTGCATTTGAGGAGGCAGCAGATGCTTGATTCTGGATGGCCTAGGGTTGTGCTTGACACTAGTTAACGCCTCGAGTACTACTTCATTATGTGAATGTTTCATGTTACTATCATTTATGGTGTAATTTATATTTTAACCAATTTTGAAAATCTATTCAAGCAGCCAACCCCTAGAAATGGTTATTTAGTTGATTTGGCTTATGGTTTAGGTTTTAATTCGCTTTTGTTCAGTTCATGGCTTAATGCAACTCAATAATGATGCAATTCAATTCACCAAGTGCTGATGATGTTGCTTGTTAACTATCTTTTGTAGTAATGCATGTTTGCTTCTCTTGTGATGCCATAATCTGAACCTATTATTGTTTATAAAGCTTTTCTATTCACACCAATATCTAAAACTGCTGCTTTCAATTATGTGCTCTAGCTTCTTGGA
Source organism: Rhododendron kiyosumense (assembly GCA_019656275.1). NCBI lineage: Eukaryota > Viridiplantae > Streptophyta > Magnoliopsida > Ericales > Ericaceae > Rhododendron > Rhododendron kiyosumense. The sequence goes on along the minus strand of BPLS01000486.1, from coordinate 101,743 downwards.
AGAAGCAGTGGATTTCAAGTGGCATCGACTCATCGGCCTTGTACAAAAGGGCTTTGGTTGTGGAGTGCACCCATAAGGAGAACTGCTCTTGACGGAACTGAATATAACCTCTTACTGTTAGATAGTGAAGGAATTGATGCTTATGATCAAACGGTGTGTTTCTTTTTTTCTCGCAAGTAGCTGGTGGGATTTTTAATATTGCCCTTATTTGTGTAGATTTGGCACTTCACAGTATTACTCTAGACCTGTTTCTTATTTTTATACATCTTGTGCGTGATACTTATTGGAGTTGATTAACACGATCGGGATCTCCAATTTTCCTTCGTGGTGTGTTATTTGACTTTTATTTTTGGGTTATGTTTTTTTCACCAATATCCTCAGTAATCTAATTTTTATTTTCTTTTCGTTTGTTTCTGACAGGGAACATACAGCACACAGATATTCTCCTTAGCTGTTCTCTTATCAAGCATGTTCGTGTACAACCAGGTTTGGTAAACTGATTTTGAGTTCTTGATTATTTTACATGGCATTGTCATATTGAATTTATCCCTCTTTTCTAACTTGTGATGTGAGGCATATTACAAGTAGCTTGTGGTATGTGTAATTTCTGGCAGATGTTATGCTTTACATTTGTTAATGACTGCTGTTTTGTGTTGCGGTCAATTCAGATGGGTGGTATTGATGAAGCCAGCCTTGATCGCCTGTCTCTTGTTACTGAAATGACTAAACATATTCGTGTTAGAGCATCTGGAGGACGGAGTACTGCTTCTGAGCTCGGTCAATTCTCCCCAGTCTTTGTTTGGCTTTTAAGGGTAATTTTGCTAACATCATTTTTTGTTGATCTGTGGGTGTAGATACTGTACTCTTACATATGCTGCTACCCCCGTCCCAAAATGTGCCTGCTCCACAAAACGATGACTTAAAAATAATTGAAAATTTTCTCATAACTTGAAAGAACTCCTTGACATCTAGTAATCTGTTGAAACAATTTAGATATTTTCTTGAAAAAAAGTTGTAGTATTTTTACATTCTCGTTTTGCGGACCGGACAAACATTTTGGGAGGGAGGGAGTAGTATTTTGTATGTTTGTCTCCCATACGTGTCTGGATAACATTTATCCAGTTACATGTTTGCTTGTGTTGTGCAGATTATCTATTCACTGTTGAGTTCTTTGTTGCAGGACTTCTATTTGGACTTGGTGGAAGATAATAGGAAAATAACACCCCGTGACTACCTAGAGCTAGCTCTAAGGCCAGTTCAAGGCGGTGCTAGAGATATAGCTTCCAAAAATGAGGTGATCTAGTTGTTCTCGTGAGCCTCAAAGCAATTCTAGTTGTGCTCATGTCATAAAATTCTGTGGTAACTAGTGAAAGCAAAGGGGGAAAATTTATTAGATTGTGTTTCTGCTTTTTCGTGTCTGGATCTTATTTTTGGTGATTATTGTATGTTTCAGTTTTGAGCGCTTCATATTTAAAATTTAAATGCTTTTTGCTGTTGCACATTAGCAAATTTGCTGTTCTAACAGTACTCTACTTATGATTACTAGATTCGTGAGTCTATTCGAGCTCTTTTTCCAGATAGAGAATGCTTTGCGCTTGTCCGACCATTGAGCAATGAAAATGAACTCCAACGACTTGACCAAATTCCTGTATGTCCCTTTCTGTTTTTATTGGATTAGACCAGCATCTTCATGGTCCTTATCATGGCTGTCTGTCAATAAAATATGGTTCTTACGTTCACTTTATGTTTGTTTTTAACATATTTATTGGTCTATTGATGCAGTTGGACAAACTAAGACCAGAATTTAGATCTGGTCTGGATGCTTTGACAAAGTTTGTTTTTGAGAGAACTAGGCCCAAGCAAGTAGGGGCTACTGTAATGACGGGACCCATTCTTGCTCGTATTACTCAGTCTTTTCTGGATGCAATTAATAAAGGTGCTGTTCCTACAATAACCTCCTCATGGCAGGTAGCATTATTTGTTGAGCTCTCTTTTTTTCGTATTCCCTTTGTCTATGCTTGCATGATTTATTGTAAGTTTTGATTCTTGGTGCGCTTGAAGGCTGTATGCTTTTTCAGTCTTGTGCTATCAATGCTCGAGTGTGCAAAATGCTGCGAACATTATCACGATATTGGTGTCATGTCACAGTGCCTTGCTTCCTTTGTTCCACCTGGAAAGAAAGCAAAGATAGAATGATTTCCCTGCTAAAATGGCTTAGCATTGGCCGTTGGCATAACCTTCTATCCTTCATGGAATATATCTTCCATGTTTTGCAGTTGACTTATAAAAGATTGATGCAAAGTAAATGGACTTTGCCCTTGGATTTATATGTTCGTTGGTTCAATCTTGAAAGCTCAATTGCCATGTTTTGGAGAAACTTCTCAAGAAAAACTAAAAAGAATCTTTTAGAGCAACAAATTGATTCTTGTCTTCTTGTCCTTTCTTATACTTCTGCTTTATTTACGAACTTCATGCTTGTGAATTTGTACCAGTGGATGCTACAAATAAATTTTGTCTGGATTGCTTTATTTGCTTGGGAAGACTGATACTAATTTGATGCCTGAGCAAATTAATAGTATGTGCTAGTAATCTTTTGGACATCTTTCTTGTGGTTTCAACTGTTTTGCAGAGTGTTGAAGAAGCAGAATGTCAGAGGGCATATGATTTAGCAACTAATGTTTATATGTCTTCTTTTGACCGTTCAAAGCCGCCTGAGGAAGTGAGTTTTGTTGCTTTCAGCCGACTTGTTGGATTGAATGCTTTCTGATTGTTAGGCGATTGTAGGTTGCTGTAAGGGAAGCACATGAAGAAGCAGTTCAAAAGTCGATGGCCGCATTCAATAATACTGCTATAGGTGCTGGTTCAACACGACAAAAATATGAAAAGCGTCTCATAGACTTTTTAAGGAAGGCATTTGAGGTAATCTTTGCTTTCTTTTCCTTTTTTCCCATTCAATCATAGAAGTGTGCAGTTTCTTTCATGCTCAAATCTTCTTTTATCTTGTTTTTTTTTGATCGGCAATCTTCTTTTATTTTGTTGATGGTAATTGTATCGTGTATGAACTGTCTGTCATGTTATGCGTAACATCCGAATGATGTATGATTACATTAAAGCTTCCAGAGACTTCAATATTAATTGGAGCAGAAGAATTATGTCCTACCCTTTAAACTTGTTTTTATGTGTATGGAATAGTTAACGTGTTGCTGCTGTTATTCCAAACACGTTATCTATATGTGTAGCTCTGACCTCAAATAAGTAACTTGAATGAGTCAATTTTTTCTCTGAAAGAAATTTCAAACAAATGAAATATGTATGAGACAAGACACGAACATGCAGATATGCTATTTTTCAAGAAATAGGACACAAACACATTGGGGATACTCTGTTTCGTAAATATTCAATTATAAAGGTATCTATCGCCATGAGTCTACACCCTAGTAGTTGTCAAAGGTGCGCATAGGCCCAAGGCGAGGCAAGGCTCACCCCCAACGCCTTGCTGACCCCCAGGCGAGGGGACTTGAAAAAGGCAAGCAAAAAGCGCAAAAAAGCGACAAGGCAAGAATAGTGACAAGGCGCAAAAAAGCGCACTTCTTTCAAATCGATCAAAAAAGCGTGCTTTCTTTCAAAAAAGCGCACAAAAAGGTGAGCTTAGCACACATAACACAATTATTTTCAAAAAATAATTATTTTTTCGCATAGGTGCGCCTCTCTTCAAAAAGGCGCCCGCCTCGCCTTGCGCCTCTCGCCTCAGGCCCAACAGAACTTTGCGCCTGGGCTATACTAAATAAAAACTACGGTGCAAGAAGTTATGAAGAATCTGATGGACACCGAACTAAAGAAAACGTTTTAAAAAACCTCTTCGTAACATTTCTTTAGTGTATCTATTTGCATTTTGCTATAAATTTTGAGTGAAATATAATTATGTCCAACTTGTATTCGATAATGATGTCAGTTTTCAGAATGTTGATGATAATCACACGTTACCTAAGTATTTAAAAAGTGTCGATTGCATGCCAATTTCTTAGTCATACACGTAAGAAGTGTCCGACACATTGCAGAAGAATATCAAACACATGTCAGAATTAAGAATTTTGTTTCTTATTTATGGACACAAAAAAGAGTATTGGAATTGGACTCATAGCATGTTTCAAGAAGTGTTGGTGTCCAACATGTGTCTGAGACGGACGTGTATCCTTCTTTCACGTGTCCCTGCTTCTTAGGTTTTGACATTGGGGATTGAGTCTAAAGCTTCTCAAACTGAAAATTAACTTCTTTCAAGCTTGGACACTTCATTTTGGCCCCCGTATTTCTGTTAACACTCAACAAACATATGTTACCTGGGAATGCTTGTACCGAATTGCAAAATTTTGATGTACAGTCCGAACGTGGTGCATCTTCGTTCCGAAAAAGTGACTTTAGCAATCCGAAGTTATCCACAAATTGTTCTCAACGTATCAAATGTGATAAAGTGAAAAAATGTAGAAAGTGGAGCTTTGGCCGGAGAAGATGTTAGATGATTGGTTTTTATGCTCGGAGAAATGTGGTGTGCATTAAATTTTGGAAACTCTTTTATTTATACTAAATTTTATTGCTCAAAATAAGTACATTCTAATTTTGTAATCAATAGAAGCTTAATCCTACCATACCACAATTTTGGGTATATGGTGTGCCACGTTCCCGTTCCTCGTACCATAACAATTTGCGTTCAGACCATCCAATTTACCATGCCCCTTTCATTCATTGGCCAACTTCCAATACAAAAAAAAGAAACTACTATAGTTACTTTGATCATAGGTATGTTACATTATTAGCTTACCAGGATGATATATTTCAGGTGAGTATTACTTTTTTCTGTTACTCATTTCCGAAATAAGAACACTTATTAGTATACCATGTCAGTTTCTCTACTTGTACTGGTATAGGCATTCCTTCCAATCAAGACAGAATGGATTTGGATTTGTCATCCAAATGGTTAACGGCACAAGGGAGTTCTTTTCAATTGTGTGGTTTAGCAAAACGTGCCGATAATGAGGCCTGCGCAAATTATTTTTTTGATTGTGCACCGATTTAAATTTTGGTCTCTCTCCATTCTTTGTACACCTTAGGATATACAGTATGACTTCTTAATTGAGTACCTAAATTAGTTTCATCTTATCAAGCAGTATTTATTCCTGGCTGTCCAGCTTTGTGGTAACAATTATTGCTGGCATTAATCATTGAGATTGGCTGTTAATGCAGGACTACAAAAGGGATGCTTTTAGGGAGGCATACTTACAATTATCAAATGCTATACAGAACATGGAAAAGGAACTGAGATCAGCTTGCCATGCTCCTGATGCAAAAGTGGACAACGTTCTTAAGGTGAGTGTGTGACTGTGTGTTAATGTGTTGCATTTTCTGTACGATAAAAGCAAGGCAGGCATTCTCATTCGTTATACTTTTTCAATCTACTCTTTTGTCATTGGGCTTTCTTCGAGTTAAAATGAGATACCTATTTCTTGTTGTAGTCATTTCTAAATCTCAGTAATTATGGTTTTCGGAATTTACGTCTAAAATGTTTAATTTGTCTATAATTTTCAAAATAGAAAGCCAACATTTTAACTGAAGCTTTAAAGTGAAACATTTTTTAGCTGACTAATGAACTACCTTAAAAAATTGGGTTGAAATTGGTTCAGGGCGTCTGGATTTGGGGACAATTGACCACTGAATCAAAGTGGTCAGCATCCCTGATTTGAAAAACACCAGGACCGTCTTTTAGATTAGACTGGGCGGGTTCAGGTTAAATCAAGTCGGTCTGGTGGCTGGGGATTTCGTTTGGTTGCTCACTCTACCCATATCGGAGGGAGGGAGAGAGAGAGAGAGCTATGAAGTGGATGTCATAACCACAAATTAGAAATAAAGCTTCAAGATTAATTGTAAGTTGTAACTTTTTTAGTTAGCTAACTACATAATAGAGGCTTTGCAAAAGCAGCCCAATTGTCTTGGAAGTCGACGGTGATGGACGCCTTGTTGATGGTCATGGCCGAAGTGCAACTTGTGTAGATGGAGTGCATTAAGTTTTCTAGTTTTGTTAGTGTGATCATACATATTTACGGCATTAAGTTCTTCAAGTTAAAAGTTCATGCTTATTTCAGTGTTGGTATGGTTATGGACATGATACGCTGGGTTCCTTGTAGAATTAGAAAATAGAAAGATTTGGAATTCTTTTTGGTCCTTGGAATTTAATGTGGTTGTATGTTATGCAGGTTCTTGATAATATTTTATCAAAGTATGAAGCATCATCTCATGGCCCAGAAAAATGGAGGAAACTGGCCATCTTTTTAAGACAAAGGTTAACATCAGCCTTTGTTACTTGTTTAATGTGTTTTGAATCTCAACTAAATATGCGCGTGTGATCCCCAGTTTGGAAGGTCCTATCCTTGATCTCATCAAGAAGCAGATAGATCAAATTGGATCAGAGAGGAGTTCACTCGCCTTGAAATGCCGCTCAATTGAAGATAAGATGGGTTTGCTTAACAAGCAATTAGAAGCTAGCGAAACGTATAAATCTGAATATTTGAAGCGTTACGAGGGTGCTATAAACGACAAGAAAAAGCTTGCAGATGATTATATGAGTCGGATAACAAATTTGCAGAGTAAATGTAGTTCACTGGAAGAGAGGAGTTCTAGCTTATCAAAATCATTAGCCTCTACCAAACACGAATCATTGGATTGGAAAAGGAAATATGAGCAGGTCATTTCAAGGCAGAAGGCTGAAGAAGACCAGTTAAGTGCAGAAATTGCGATTCTGAAGTCCAAGAGCAGTGCTGCAGAGGCAAGAATGGCTGCTGCCAGGGAACAATCACAGTCTGCCCAAGAGGAGGCAGAGGAGTGGAAGCGGAAGTATGATATTGCTGTCAGGGAAGCAAAAGCTGCTCTTGAGAAGGCAGCAGTTGTTCAGGAACGCAGTAATAAGCAGACACAGCAGAGGGAAGATGCTTTGAGGGAAGAATTTTCTTATACCTTGGCTGAGAAGGTGAATCTCTTTCTTCCTCTGATTTAGTAATTTCTTTTGCAGTGTATTACCTTTGTAGCAGTTGACGATACCGGAGTGTTGTGATTTGTTTGTTTATTGTTTTTCTTCTTTTGGTGATGAAACTGCAGGAAGAGGAAATAAAGGATAAGGCATCAAAGATTGAATATGCAGAGCAGCGCTTGACAACTTTGAGTTTGGAATTGAAGGTGAGTTTTGGGCTTTTACACCATTTGGGAATAATCTTTTACATCCTGCACACGTTTGTTGCTTTTTTACCTTGCAGGGACAGGAGCAATTGAGTCCCCTACTGTTTTTTATATGCTAGTTTTAGTCTGGCTATTCTTTGCATCTTGATACTCGAATAATGAAAGTCACGTATTGTCCCACTGCAGTAAGATTTATCTTTCTCTTTGAGGGTACTGCGGGGATATTTGGTAGTTCAAATTAATCTTGTTTTAGTACCTTAGGAAAAATATAGCAGATGTATCTTATGCAGCATTTACCATATTACTGTAAGAAGACTCCAGTCAGATTGATCTGTCCGCTTTACATTCCAAATGATATGGATGTGCACATATATTCATCCCTAGCAGTACTCATCTCAATTTGCCGATTTGCATAGTAGTGTTGACATGTGCTTTATCATTACCACAGGCAGCTGAGTCGAAGATAAAGAACTACGATTCAGAAGTCTCTGCGATTAAGCGTGAAATTAAGGAGTTAGGTGAGAGATTAGAAGCTGCAAATGCTACAGCTCAATCATATGAAAGAGAAGCCCGGATACTGGAACAGGAAAAAATCCATTTGGAACAAAGATACCTATCCGAATTCAACAGGTTTGAGGAAGTTCAAGAGAGATGCAAAGCTGCTGAGAGGGAAGCCAAAAGAGCAACTGAATTAGCTGATAGAGCACGCTCAGAGGCTGTCACCGCTCAAAAGGACAAAACCGAAATTCAGCGTGTAGCAATGGAAAGGTTAGCCCAAATCGAGAGATCAGAGAGGCTTATCGAAAGTTTAGACAGGCAAAAATGTGACCTGGCGAATGAATCCGAGAGATACAGAGTTGCTGAACTGGATGCTATTTCAAAAGTCACAATGCTGGAGGCAAGAGTCGAAGAAAGGGAGAAGGAAATTGAGTCGCTATTAAAATCTAACAATGAACAGAGAGCTAGTACCGTTCAAGTCCTTGAGAGCCTATTAGAGACTGAGCGAGCAGCTTGTGCAGAAGCAAACAATAGAGCAGAAGCACTCTCTCTTCAGTTACAATTAACACAAGGAAAACTTGACTCGCTTCAGCAAAAATTGACCCAAGTTCAACTCAACGAAACGGCACTTGGTAATAAGCTTAAAACGGCTTCTCATGGGAAACGGCTAAGAATTGATGATTTTGAAATGGGTGTGGAATCGGTTCAGGATATGGATGTCGATGACACGGCAGTGAGAGGAAATAAGAGATCGAAAACTATGACTAGCTCCTTAAAGGGCCAACAGCTGGAAGATGGAGGGTCGGTGTTCAAGGGTGATGAGGATAATCACAGCCAGCAAACGAATTCAGAAGATTATACTAGGTTTACTGTTCAGAAACTGAAGCAGGAGCTGACAAAACATAATTTCGGTGCTCAGCTGCTTCAGTTGAGGAATCCAAACAAGAAAGACATCCTTTCCCTTTACGAGAAGTGTGTGCTTCAGAAATCATAACGTATCATAGGGTTGACTATTGTTGGAAATTTGCCTGCATGGTACTGGGAATTGGTTGATATCCAGGTTATGAAACATATACATTACCAATTTTCGAGAGTGTTTTTCGTGGAACAGCATTGGCATTTTGTTGAGCTTCCACATTTCTGTGTGTAGTCAGAATGTTCACCATTAGGTTTTGGGTTGTTTAGGGTGTGTACTTCTGTTTGGGGTGTCTTTTTTGTAACTACTTTTGGTAAAAAATTAATTTAGTCTGTGTATTTATTCTGAGGAAACAGTTCCCTAACTACACATTCTCCAAAATGTGTGAAATTTCTGAGAGGTTATGACAAGTCTGGAGTCTGATTTCATTTTTATTTGTTGTGTTTAGTGCTCCAATTGTGTGTGACATTTGCGAAGAAAAGAAAACTAATGCTTTTAATGTGCTATTTGAATATTGGGAGAATTAAGGCCAACGACAATTAGTTCTCTCTCTTTGGTTTCATTAATTAAAGGAGACCTGATGGAAATTACTTTTTATTTTTTGGACCTAGAAGTAAAAAGCCAATGAGATTTTTATCTATAAGTACAGAAAAATGATACTTAATTCCTACTAAAGAGAGATGGAATATTTAATTACCATTAAGTTCATTTTTACAAAAATACATTTACCATTAATAGAAGTGTTACCTTAGGGTTTTAGGGCATGCTAGGATTTTGGGGTACTTTCGGGTTTTAGGGTTTAGGATATCCTGGAGTTTAGGTGCTAGGAGGCACCCCTTCTCCTGAAGTTACGGGGTTATTTTGCCGAAATCCTTAGAGAGAGTTATCTCACACTCATAGGTATTCTCAACCTACCCACCTGTGTCAGTTTTGGGTACAAGTACCCTTTTGTTGAAGGTCGTTCGAGCTTTTCCTGGTAGTATGGCATGGGTTACTTCAGTGCTGTAGCACGCGTCTGGTACTCGAACATTGAGTCGAGGCATTTTCTCTACCCCTTCTTATAGGGTCACCTTATGTCCTTGAACTGATAATCATCTTTTAGTTAACCTAGCCTCCTCTATCCCTCGG
>BPLS01000486.1:39472-64004 GCA_019656275.1 Rhododendron kiyosumense | reverse complement strand
GGTTAACACGATCATTAGGTCGGCTCTACGCAGTTAGCAATCTTTGACGATTTTTACCCTTTTCTTTTTGGTCATTCTCCCTCGAACTTCCAAACATCGTTAGCGAATAATACTAAATCTAGCGAGCCCAGAACACTTACCAATTCTACTATAAGTCACATCAAATTCTCACTCCAGGTTGGGTCATTCTAGATCATGAAAGGAATTCGATTCTCATCTTAAATTAAACGAGCAAGCACTAAAATCCAAACAACACCAATCAAGAATTTAAAGAACGGTAACGGGGCATCCGAAATTCAAAGAACACATGAAATCTTTAAGGCAAGGCAACAAACTCAAAGTACCTTTTTATGATAAATGAAATTTGAAATGACCGATCATAGCTTTCTTATTGCTCTACAAGTCAAAGGAGTTAGTGGATAATATCTTGACACATAAAAGATCTTGATATTAAGGACAAGTACAAGGTAATGAGACGGATCGCTTGTAAACTAATTAATCCAAAACAAGGAATTGCCCAATACTAGAAATGAGTAAAACTACCAACAATTTGATGCTAAACATTACAGGATGAATCATGTGCCTCTAGAGTTGAGGAATCCACAATAGAGTTGAACAACATTGAGAGGAACTATAACAAGCGAATTCGAATTAAATGACATCGACAAGTGTGTATCAATAAATATGTCACCATAAGATTTGACTCCAATTTCGACATTAGAACTTGAGTAGAGTAGCAATTTCCAATAAACAGACTAGTGTTTGCAACAACGAATTCCACACCAACCGAACAGGTCTAGGCAAGCGAATGGATACAAGGCGAGTACAAGTTCAAATCGTGTGACTCCATAATCAAGAAATCAAAATAATTGGAGGTACTAAATCAGGTAACAATAGCATCAAAGTCCGAATTTAAGGCACCAACAAATTTGTATAACATACAACACGTGACCACCGATTGGGTTCAATAGGTTGAAATGGCAAACTAGATACTCACGTGGAATAACGGTTACAAGCAAACAACGAAAATGATAGTCACAACAAGAGAATCTAAACTAACCAATGAAACTTATCTCAAGCAAGATGATGTCAAAATAAGACTCCAAATGAGATACGAGGAACATTTGTCAACATCAATAGCAAATATATCACAGGATACTTCACCACAAGATTTCGAATATTCCCAAGTAAAGCCAGAAATGGATTGTATGATAATCAACTTAAGTGTCAAGAACTATAACAAATTAACAGTATGACAAACTTCACGGAAAACAAATTTCGATACAACTCTAACGAAATTTCAATTAGGCCAACGAAATAAGGTAATAAAAGAAACAATTCCCACAAGATCACACTCGGAATATCACAGACTAGCACGGACGCAACCAATCCTTTCCTAAACCAGATCAATCCTCGCCATACATAAATCAAAGAAGTTGAATACAATGCACCAATATGGAATGGCTCACGAATGAGTAGAACGACAAGGGAATGATGATACCTCAAACAATTAACGTTTCTGAGAGCAAGAGAGAATGATAGGAAATAGTAGTTTAACAGTGGAATTGCATTTGTTGTTGTTTCGATGTACATTTATCCTGCTGCATTGAGCCAGATTTACCCTGTACTCCCAATCCCAAAGAACAATTTCTTGCGAAGTGGCTAGGTTTGCGACAGACATAGCAAAGCCTATCAAGCTGTGGAACTCCTTGATCCCTAGATAAGGTAAGTGGCCTAAGATTAATCTGGTTTTGCAAAGGTTGATTTGGTTCCCTTTGCCTTTTCCTCTATTGGCTTTGAAAATTCCCTGGCGACATGCTCACTCTAACGGTCGGTGCCTTTGTGCATTCTGGGGTTGCGGTTGAACAATGATTTGTCGAGCTCCTTGTTGTTGTACTAAGCCTAACTTTTCTTGTATTCTCTTCTTCTTAGGACTGTTCCTCGCGACATGATCAAACTCCCCAAAAGTAAAACAAGATTTTTGACCCCTTTGACATTGAGAATGAATATGACCAGTTTGACCACATCAGTGACACATGATATGATGCTTGAGGAGGGCTCTCGGAGTCTCGGTATGAGAGGGTTGCTTAAAGCCCTACTGGTCCTGAATGGAATGATTTAGTCCCCTCGACTTTTTTCTTCTTAACCTCTGAATACTCCCGGAAGATGAGCTCGTGCTAATGACTCAATATCTAGTTTCACCCACATTTGCACCCCTCTGCGCACCCTCCAGAATTCCAACACCATTCGCACATTCAATGATCTCAGGAAACATTACCTCATCCCTAGTATACTAACTCGCCTCATCCTCCCCGTATGCACTTAGACCCTGGTGATTAAGATCTCTGGTCTCACCCCACCTAACTCCACGACATCTTACTATAAGGGCATAAGAAAATACAATTATTAACATTAATCGTTCGCTACATGATGCAAGTCTCCAACTTTCTCGACATGGGTTAACAACTTGGCCTTATACGTCGGGGAGACCCTTCTTTTATAGGCCTAATTCTTGAGGTCTTCACTTTGCTAGCTCTTCGGTGACTTTTCCCGAGCAAGCAAAGGTTATAGTTTCTCTGCGGAGTGGGAAGACGGTGGATAATCAAGTGGTGATGCCTCTGGAACCTACTTTGTTACCCTCTCCTATCGATTGTTCAAGTCCAACACCAACTCTTGGAGAATCTACCAAGGAGGCAAGCAATGAAGCTCTTGAAGGAAAGGAAAAAGGCAAAGAGAAGGAGAGTGTACCAGATCCTCGAGTTATTTCAACACCGGCACCTTATCCTCATCGCTTGAAGGACTTGGCGAAACCGAATCTTAATGCGGAGTTGCATGAGTTATTCAATCAAGTGAAGATCAACATACCTCTCATGGATGCAGTCAAGCAAATCCCTTCCTATGCAAAATTTCTTAATGATCTATGCACTCAGAAGCGAAAGCTTAATATTCAAAAGAAGATATTCCTTACTGAGCAAGTGAGTTCTATCATCCAGACGAATATTGCTCTAAAGTACAAGGATCCAGGGAGTCCTACTATTGCGGTCACTATTGGAGGGAAACGTATCGAACAAGTTTTGCTCGATCTTGGTGCTAGTGTTAATCTGCTTCCATTTTTCATCCACCAAGAACTTGGGTTGGGGGACATGAAACCGACTCGTGTTACACTTTAGTTAGCTGATCAAAGCATTCGTGTACCAAGAGGGGTCATGGAAGATGTGTTGGCGCAAGTTGGCCAATTTGTTTACCCGGTGGATTTCGTGATTCTTGATATAAATCCGACCGACTCCTCTGCTACCTCTACTCTGGTGATCCTTTGGAGACCTTTTCTAGCCACGGCAGATGCGATTATCAACTGTCGAAACGGACTTCTCAACATGACTTTCAGTAACATGAAGATGGAGGTCAACGTATTTAATGTGAGCAGTCAGATAGGGGACGACGAGAATGTGAATGAAGTGAACCTTATTGACACCCTCATAGAAGAATGTAGGGGATGAAAACAGCTGATGCTTCGGATCACTTAGGATTGCAACGGCTTACTCATGCCTCTTCACCGGAACCCTAGTTCGTCGTCGGAACCCTAATCTGCAAGACAGACAAGGGGTGAGCGCACCTTTGCCTCTCGTGGCAAAGGCCCTACGATGCCTAAGTTAGTATCACGTACTAGCAATAAACCCTAATTATCAGTAGGAGAACAATATTAATGCAATGTATCGCGTACCTTTTACCTCTAGGTTTACCTCGTATTTATAGACATCCATATGTTTGCTGCCCAAGCATCCCTATGGCCCTAGGATTCCTATCTCATATAGGAACCCAGGATCTCTTGGATTCTTGTTCCCTGATCGGTTTATTTGCTTAGTCCTTTTCGGACTCTTTTCCATAGTTAGCCGAACATCCCATTTATGTTGGATGTCTTTCCTAGATCCTATAAACTAGGGATCTTATTCACTTATGGAATAACGCCGTTCTGGAACCTTCTAGAGCGTTCCCGCCGCCTCAGCGCGCTTAAGGTTGCTTTTTCAACAGTTCTTTCCTTGTTCGACTGTCTCATTGCCGAACAAACTGTCTGGTCCAATGACCTCACACGCAACTGATCCTTATCATTATATTTGGACAAATGACTTCACAAGTCTTTTGCCTTTATAACGCCGAACAGACTGCCTGGACCAATGACTTCCCGTGTCACTGGTCCATATCGCCGTTCACCGCCCTACCCGGCGGTATGACTTGTCGTATTTACCACGTGCTCCCATATTCCACCTGTTTAGCTACTAACTGTACTTGTTCGAGAATACCTCCCTACAAAGAACATGTGGACGAGTTACTCTATAGTGATCCTTTGGAAGTCACTCTTGTAGCTGATGAGGCCAAATTTCTCGAGTCTTTTGAAGTAAGTTATTTATATTCATTGCTCAATGAGGAGGATGAAGTGTGTTCTATGAATTCTTGGATTCCAAAGTTTGAAGAATTTGAAGAACTTCCCCCAATAGAGAAGAAAGTTCTTCCATCTAGCATTGAGCCACCGAAATTAGAGTTGAAACTCTTGCCTGACACATTGAAGTATGCCTTCCTTGAAGATAATGAGACTTATCATGTGGTTATATCCTCTTCTCTTGGGAATCTCCAAGAGATGGAGTTAATCAATCTGTTAAGGGGGCACATGAAGGCTATAGGGTGGACTATTGCGGATATTAAAGGAATTGATGCTACTCTCTGTTTGCACCATATTGCCTTGGAGGACAATGTCAACCTGTCTCGCCAACCTCAACGCCGTTTGAACCCGATTATGAAGGACGTAGTGCGAGCAGAAGTCTTAAATTTTTTAGATGTGGGAATCATTTACCCCATCGCTGATAGTAAATGGGTGAGCCTGATCCAAGTTGTATCGAAGAAAATCGGGGTGTTATGCACAACGAGGAGAATGAGCTCATACCAACACATGTTCAGATAGGATGGAGGGTATGTATCGATTATCAAAAACTCAATGCAAGTACCAGAAAGGATCATTTTCCCTTGCCATTTATCGATCAGATCTTGGAAAGGATAGTCGGGCATACATTTTATTGTTTCTTGGATGGATACTTCGGGTTTAATCAGATCGAAATTGCTCTAGAGGACCAAGAGAAGATGACATTCACTTGCCCCATTGGAACTTTCGCCTATCATCGTATGCCGTTCTGTTTATGCAACGCTCTGAGGACTTTTTCAAGATGCATGATGGGAATCTTCAGTGATACGGTTGAGAAGATAGTAGAAGTTTTCATGGATGATTTCTCTATATTTGGCAACTCGTTCAAGTCATGTTTGGCCAATTTAGAGAAAGTGTTAACTCAGTGTGAGGAAAAGAATTTGGTATTGAATTGGGAGAAATGTCACTTTATGGTAACCGAAGGCATCGTTCTTGGTCACATTGTGTCATCCGAAGGTATCGAGGTGGATAAGGCCAAGATTGACTTAATTGGGAACCTTCCTATGCCGAAATGTGTGAAGGACATCCGTTCTTTCTTGGGGCATCTAGGTTTTTATCGACAATTCATAAAGAATTTCAGTGCCATTGCTCGACCATTATACCATTTGCTTTCAAAGGATTTATCTTTTGAGTGGACCCCGGCATGTGAGGCAACTTTCGTCAAGCTTAAATCCAGTCTTACTTCACCATCTATCGTATGGTCTCCGGATTGGGCATTGCCTTTCGAGCTTATGTGCAACGTGGGTGACTACGCCATCGGGGCTGTTTTGGGTCAGAGGAAAGAGAAGGAGACGTATGTGATCTACTATGCTAGCAAAACATTGCAAGATCTTGGCGGTGGTCTTCTTGAACGAGAAATGACCACCATAAGCCTCCATGTGGCAAAATTTGATCACGCTTTGTTGCTCGGAATCAGGAACACAACGATGAATAAGTTGGTCTGCGCAATACTTAAAAAGGTATGGATCATCAAAGGAGAACTTCTTCGCCTCGGCTAGAAAATGGCGCCTTTCTTGAGCATTCCAATGAGCCGGAGTCAAACCCGTCACCAAATAGTTTACGATATCCGTGTACCATGGGGCTATGGAGATGCCAAACAATTGTTCATCGGGAAAAGAGTCTCCGATAGGAATGTGAGAGGTGGGGTCTTCGAACTCCAATTGAGACAAGTGATCAGCCACCACATTTTCTACGCCTTTCTTGTCCTTGATTGTAAGGTCAAACTCTTGCAAGAGGAGAATCCATCAAATCAGCCGCGCCTTGGCATCTTGTTTCGTAAAAAGGTATTTGAGTGCGGAATAATCAGTATAGACTGTGATCAGAGCTCCACTAAATCTAAAATCAAAGAAAGGCATGATAAGAGAATCGTGATTAAAAACTTTGAACTTGGTCAAAAAGTGTTATTGTATAACTCTCATTTGTATCTTCACCCTGGTAAATTGCGATAACGATGGGCCGGTCCTTATGTTGTTAAAACTGTTTTCTCTCATGGGGCAATAGAAGTAGAGAACATGAGAAACGGTTTGTCTTTTAAAGTGAATGGTCAAAGGCTTAAGCCTTTCCTTGGAGGCTTCGAAATTGGAGAGCCCGATGAGGATTTGGTCAATCCTATTTACATGGATGACCTTGTTGGATAGTTTGTTTTAACTTAATTTGCACGAGGAGCAAAAGCGTAACCATTGAACTTAACTATTTATCAAACCCGGCCCCCAGGTGGGGGGTACCCATCATTGACTTGGGTATATATAGCTCCGCACACCGCTGTTAAAAAAAGGATCGTGTGCCCAGCTCCGGTTGGAAGGGTAAAAAAATTTTAATATCAGTGACATAGGGCTTTATTTAGCTTTTGATAGGAGCAATTCACAGTAAAACACTCACGTCTTCCAAATAAGCCCCAACGGGGGCGGTTATAGATCCTTAGGTTAAGCCTTGATATTCTCGTGCTAACGCACTTGGCTCTATCTTGTTGCTTGCCTGGTTACGATCTTAGGGGACGCTGGACTTCATTGTTTGGCAGAGTCTAGCTGTGACTTTGACACTCCAAGTTTTGATAATAAATCTGTATATATTGTGCATATACGTTTTTGTTTCTTGCTTTGTTATGTTTTTGTTTAGTTATGCATGTTTGTTTTGCATTCACTAAAGTCTTGGAGATGTTTCACATGTAAAAGATTTCACCAATGTGTTAGTGCAAAAAGGGCTTTTATTAGTTCTTCTTTGTAATAGTTTATCGTTAATAATCCATGCTCTCCGAAATTGCCCCTATCAGTGGCAGCTTAGGTCTATGGGTGAGGTGTGATATTTCCTGGAGTGCAAGCTAGGCTGTATCGTATCTTACTTTGTTTTGGTCACAGGGGACACTGAACTTGATTGTTTGGCGAGGTTGAGCAATAAATTTTATTACGGGCGCTAGCACAACAAATCTTAACGGTCTAGTATAGCCACCCATTGCTTACCCCACTATAGGGGGGTCTTCCCGAATAGAGGAAACACAGCCTGAGCACGTGCATAACACATGACCACATTGGAGCACTATGTGAAGGTGCTAGGTGATAATGCCTAACAGGTGTGCTGGTAGGTAGAGGGTGTTCGGCAATGATGCCTAACAGTTGCACTGGTAGGCGGTGCTATGTGAAGGTGCTAGGTGATAATGCCTAGCAGGTGCACTGGTAGGCGACCCTAGCAGGTGCACTAGTAGGCCGCCCCATGTGAAGGTGCTAGGTGATAATGCCTAGCAGGTGCACTGGTATGCGGCCCCATGTGAAGGTGTTCGGCAATGATGCCTAATAGGTGTGTTGGTAGGCATGTGAATGTGCAAGGTGATAATGCCTAGCAGGTGCACTAATAGGCGGCCCTCACGTGAAGGTTCTAGGTGATAATGCTTAACAGGTGCACTGGTAGGCAGCACCATGAGAGGTTGTTCGGCAATGATGCCTAATAGGTGCGCTGGTAGGCAGAGGTTGCTAGGACATGATGCCGAACAGGTGCGCAACACCTGAGGTTGCTTGGCAGTGATGCCGAACAGTGTTGGCTGCACCACATAAAGGTGCTCGTTGGTATGGGCTGAACAAGTGATATTGTTCAATGAGTTAGCCTAACACATGGTACAAGTGCACTATAGTAACTGTGCAACGCTGATGTACATTGGACCAACTCTACCTGGATCGCTGATGTGCTGTGGTGGTATAATGTTCCTGAAGGTTCTAGAAAGGAAATTCTACGTGATAGGCAAGTGTCCCATGAATAAAGGGATTATAACTAAGTTACCATATGAGAGGGAATTCCATATGGGCTAGGATTCCTAATGAGGTTGGAACCCTATGCAAAGAAGGAGACTTGGAGAACAAATAAGTCTACATCTATAAATAAGAAGTAACACCCATGAAGGGAGGTATGTTGATGTACATGATTTTTACCTACTATGAATTAGGGTTTTATGAGTACGAAATACTGACTTTGGCATCAGAGGGCCTTTGCCGACGAAAGGCAAAGGTGCGCTCACGGTGTCTTGTTTTGCAAAACTAGTGTTCTAGCACAGAGGCATGCACGTTGATCTCAAGAGATGTTGAAAGAATAATAAGCGGATTTTTTCCCCTTACACCCATCGGTAAGAAATGGGAAGAAAAGTATGACTTGTGTCATCGTGTGATGATCGGGTGTTGTTCATTTATTTGTTTTGCATGTTTTTAAGTGTTTTCTATGTGTTTTTTTTATTTTTTGTCTTTTAATTTTTGTTTGGTTTGAAACTGGATAACACGGGCAGGTGTTTCTAATGTCAATTGTTTTGTGGAAAGTTGTTTTCTTAAGTCTTCTGCAGGATTTATGTGCTATCACACCAGCCTTGGTAGTTTTGGGCCTAAAGCCGGGGTGAGTGAGGCATTCAGGAGCCCTAAGCATAGGTGTGGCTAAGCGCCGCGGTTGTTAGTTCGATAAAGTTTTGGATATGGCCCAATGTGACTAGCTGTGGTTCCAAGTTGGCAGAACCAAATGAGTAAACCCTAGAAGCATTTTATCTTACTGGAGCAAGACATTGACATGAAATCCTCCAACTTGGTTGAGGTATTTAGGGGGTTGACAATCCCCTTGGACGGTACATTCGCTCACTTTTCTCTCTTCGCTCTTATTCTTAATGCTATGAGGGCATAACATCGCCTTAAGTTGGGGGGAGGGGTTAGTTATGTGCTTTGTGCTATGTGTTTCATTTTTGTGAAAAATTTGAAAAATTCAAAAAAAAAAAAAAAGAAAATTGTAAAACAAAAAAATGAGAAAATTCAAAAAAATTTAAAATTAATAAAGCTTTTTACTTGCAATCTTTCTTTTTGTCATAGATTTTTAGCTATTTTCATGACTTGTTGCATGCTTAATAATTGTTAGTTGACAAGAGTTTGTGGCAATCCTAAGAATTTTTGTGCTTCTCAATTTGCATGCTTGGCTAAAAATTGAATGGTTAAGGTTTTGAGTTAAGTTTTTGAGCAAGCTTTCTCCCATATCCCCGTCTTTCCAATAAACACGCTTGTAGTTAGGTGAATAATAGCATGTTCATGTCTAAACAATGTCGATTTTCAATCAATTTGGGATCCAAAGCGCACTTAGGAAAGGATACAAGGCAGTCTTTGCATGATCAAACCACATATGAGTCCCCTCGTCCTATTTTGCATCCTATTCTTTTCCCACTCTTTGCCTTAACCTAGGTGACCAGTTGTTTGAAGGGATGTTGGGATGAGTGTTCAATGTTCAAAGGTGTTTTGGGGGTGTTGAAAGAATTGTTGGAAGTTTAGGGGGTTGCAAAATGAAGACAAGGACAAAATTTTGAGCTAAGCAGCTCAGTATCGATGGGAAACAATGTGTGCTATCGGTACCTAGGTGGTTAAAGGGAATCAGTCAAAGCGGCTCGGTACCGATTGGAAGTAACTTATTCCATCGGTACCGAGGGCCCTACAGCAATAGATCTGGCAGACCAATGCACGATTCAAACCCATCTCATCTTCCAAATCCGATCTTCTCTCTCTCTAACCCTCCATTAAACCTCAAAACCCTAACCCTAAACCTCCAATTACCCACTCAAATCACCCGTATTCTTCAACCTCCCGAAGAATCTTCAGTTTTTCTCCATCAACTTCAAGGATGTCAAACAAAAATGAGGTAAATCCATCTTACCCCTTTCAAATCCGAAATTTTTATCCTTTTGTCCATAAAAATCCATAGTTTCTTCCTATTTTCTACCTATATACCCAACATCCATCATATCTTAACATCTACATTCACCTAATCCAACCAAAAAAACCAAAAACCAAAAATCACAAAGACCCTACCCTAAATCCGAAAAAAATATATATATAAACCTAAAACCCTTAACCCACAATGCCGAGAATCAAACAGACCGTGCACCATGCTACCACTTCTCAACCGGAAAATGAGGGGGAGGATGATTTTGTGGCCGAATTAGAGGAGG
Organism: Rhododendron kiyosumense; assembly: GCA_019656275.1. Taxonomy (NCBI): domain Eukaryota; kingdom Viridiplantae; phylum Streptophyta; class Magnoliopsida; order Ericales; family Ericaceae; genus Rhododendron; species Rhododendron kiyosumense. The sequence goes on along the minus strand of BPLS01000486.1, from coordinate 53,580 downwards.
AAGAGGAAAATCAGTTTTGGGGAGCTTCGAAATCACGGAGTCAAAAGAGGAGGAGAACTCCACAAGAAATGGATGCCGAAGCTTTGGGAAAGAAACACCGGGGCCTCCACATTGTCTTGCGAAAAGGTTTGACTTTCTGGACTGAGAAATTAGAAAGTTACAATAAAAAGATAGTTATTGATTTTTACAAGAAGTTGAAAGTACCTGTGGGTGAGTGGGAGAATGATCCCAATACCGCTATTACTTCTAGGGAACAGGAGTAGACATTGTGATTACACCTAACGATATAGCCCATTACTTGAAATTCACTCGCCCGACTCCCGAATCAATTACCTATCCGATTAAAGGCATGCAAATTGATTTAGGGGTTATTAATATAGAGCTATATTTGGACTCAACTGAGGCTGAAATCCCCCATGTGCCGGGCAAATTCAAGGGAACTTATCGGTTTTTCAATAAATTGATCCACTATAATGTTTATCAGAGAGGAACCAAGCACGGACCATCGCAAAAGAGTGGGGAACTATTGTATGCATTTGCTGCAAAGGATATGGTAGTGGATTGGGCTATAATTATCTTTACTCAGTTGGTGGATTTCAAGAATGATACTTTATCCACAGCTCGCATGCCATTTCCATGTATGATCACGACTCTATGCAAAGAACAAGGGGTATGGGGGAGGAGTATGACAAGTTAGAGGATCTTGAATCGGGACCAATGACCGATACTTTTGATGAGAAGAGTGTCTCGCAAACCCATGCCACCAAAGCTAAAACTGTTGGTTCAAGCAGCTATTCGACCACCTTGCCTTCCAAGAAATCAAAGCAGAACACATGGTCCAAGTTGCTCTATTGTCAGAACATCTCGATCATCAAGAGTTTGAGGAAGGAAAAAGTGGAAAGAAAAGGAATTATGAGGGAGCAAGCTCGACTCAAGAGAGAGGTGGCATGGCAAACTACCATTCTTGAGCGTCAACATGGAGAGAAACATGTACCAGAACCAGAAATTGAGGCCGAAGTGAGTGATGATTTTGGATAAGAAGAAGCAGTGGATGATGATGAAGTGGAAGGATGAGGTGGTGACTCGGTATGGTGGTGAGATAATGAGTCGGTGGTTTAGAAATTTCCTTTACTTGGTCGGGGTCTTGGTTGGTTGACATGCCAACCACTTTATCCTTTATTTTTGTTGCATTTCATTTCGTAGTTTAGTATTGCACATTGACTTTAGCAGTTGGTTGATATTGGTTTGGCTATTGACTTGGTTTATTTTGTGTTGGCAGTGGTCAATCTAATAGATATCCAAGATAGAAAAAGGCCGTCGCCCAATTTTGCTAACCCTTTCTTTGTAACCAATGTCAATACAAGCTTAAAAAGTCCTTAGTTGATCTTTGCGCGCTTGGATTCCTTTATGATTGACTGTTTGATATTTGCAAAATTGGTATTATGGCATGCTTTCCTTTCGTTATCTAAATGTCATCTGCTAGTTTTCAATTTTGTTAAATAAAGTGCTTTCGTTTTTTTAGGCATAGTATTTCTTGTTCGTTGTTGCCTGTTTGTCAAGCACTTCTTCGGTGGATATGGTTTAGTCTGAATTCACAAGTTTTGTGTCTTGTATACTCCCCTTGTTCGAGGACTCAAACCTTTTTAGCTTGCTATTAACTTGCTTGATACTTAGCCTGTTTAGTTGGATGCTGAAATTGTGAGTTGTAGAAATGAAATAAAAAACTGGATTGTTGAACTCTTGCTAGTTTACAATGTTGAGCATGTTTTAAGTTATGATAGCGGAAGGATTGCAAAGTTGCTAGTTTCCAAAAAATTTCGCATTTTATTTGCTAGGGACTAGCAAACCTCAAGTTGGGGGGTGTGATAAGCACCCGATATTGCAATTAGGGTGCGCTAAATCTCTAGATTAGTTTAAGTTAATCGTTAAATTAGTTGTTTTTAATTGCTTTTACATGTAAGGTATTTTAATTTCGTTTTGTAGAGAAATCGTTCAAAACAGGAGGTTAAAGCCCAAGGTTTGTCAAAGATGATCAAGAGCCAAGAATTAAAGACCTGGAAGCAACCCGACGACACGGACGACCATGGCGAAGACCAAAAGTCAAGTTCTGGAGCATAAGAGCTCGACATCGGTATGAGGTGAAATATTCTATCGGTACCGAAGAGGCTTATTGGGCAGCAAAAGGGCTCGGCGTCGATAGGAGGTTTTAGTGTCAATTGGTACCGAGATGGGTAACGAAGTCAACCAAGGCAGTTGGCATCGATACCAGATAATTATTCCAATCGGTACCGAGGTCCCTTCATGAGCAGCGTAAGGTGTTTGCTATCGGTACCGAAGGCTTTGGAGGGTATCTTTGGAGCATCTTGGAGAATATTCTGTGTGCAGATCTTGGAGGATATAAAGTCTGTGATGTCATTTGTACAAACGGGGAATATATTGCCTAATTTTAGATCTAGAATAGGATTTGCTTGCTTTTTGAATTGTTCTTGGTGTTCTTCATTTTTCCATATTTGAATCTTCATTTTTTGCCTTAGATAATTTAGTTTTGCTATTTTTGTCTTCGTTAAAGTTGTAGCTACGTTTCCGATCTACCGTTTAATCTAGTTTTCTTCAAGTGTCGTTATTTCAAATATATTAGCTAGAGTTTTGCTTGCTTTTATCTCTCTAGATATGAGTGAGTAGTTTTTCAAGGTTAGGTCATGGAGTGATTAGCACCCCATAGCTTAAGTTAAAATTGCATTTTTCACCACTAAAGTTTGAATCTTTGGTTTGAAAAACGATGTGTAGTTCAGATTTATTTGTCAAATTGCTAAGATGTTAACCTCTTTGATCATGTGTAGGTAAGAGCATCGCCTACTTACCACACATGATGCTTGGAGCTTTGTTACTCGAGTGGTTGATCACCACCGGGTACGTCACTATGCTCCATGATCGAATAAAAGAGAGAGAGAGAGAGAGAAAGAGAGCCAAGAGAGATGAGAGAACTGAGAGAGAGGGAGACCGAGAGAGAGGGAAACCGAGAGAGAGGGAAATTGAGAGCAAGAGAGATGAGAGAGAGAGAGAGAGAGAGAGAGAGAGAGAGAGAAAGAGAGATTAAAACGGTAGGGCGTACGGTGTACACCTCACCCCTTTATATCACTCTTGACTGATTCTCCTGAAACTAGTTCTGGACCGGGTTCAAAGTTCAGTACGTCGCATGGCGTTTCGGGAGAAACCGCACGATGTATTGATTCAATACACGCTATTCTTGGGCCCGAGCCCGCATTCAAAGGATGTTTAGAATTTTAAACATTCACTTTTGAGCCCCGTGCCTATTTTCTGATGCATTGCTCTAGGTTATGATGAAGTTTAATACACCGCGCGTTGCCTTGAAATACCGTGCGTGGTTTTATAACCGCACATGATGTTTTGATTTTTATGATGATTCAAATTTTGAAATTGGTTCCTTGGCATTTGAGATCATGGCGTTCGGTTTGATCAAGTGTTGCATGGAAAAGTTCAAAAAGTAGGTAGACAAGAAGGAAGCATTTCATTCATAAACCGGGGTTGCCCCGGGAATTTCATTACAAAAAAAAAAAGGAAAAGAAAGAAAAACAGGATTTCCTACGTCTACGGCTTCCTTCCTTCTTCTTCTTCACTTTCCTCAATTGCTCCTTGAGTTGGCGCTGTCGGACGCGTCATTCACACCGTTTGAACGGTCATCCGACCCATTCGGGTTACCCTCGTTGTCCTCCGCAGTGTCGTCGGACTCACGCTGCTCCGCAAACTCAGGGCCAAGTCCGTCATTCACAGCATCGAAGGCATGGTCCTGGAGGTTGGAAATCGCATGGCAAAGAGTGTGAATGGTGGTGATGAGGTGGGTGATTTGTTGGTTGAGGCGGTCAATCTCCTCAGGCAAGAAGGCCATATCGGCCTCCAAAGCGATCACACATGCAACAAGGCTGTTATCCACCATTAGAACCTGTTCTTGAAAAGTTGAAGGTAACCTATTCTTGAAAAGATGGAGGAAAGGTGAAGAGACTTGAAGAATTTTGATGGTGGTGTATGGAATGAGGCACCACCATGCTTATAAAGAAACTTTAGACCCCCAAAAGACACGCCCGAATTGAATGAACGCACCTGAAATGATCAAACTGACCTCGGAAATCGAATAGTTGCATAGGGAATCGAAACCCTGCGTGGCTTATTCCTACATCTCACAGCGTTCTGGCCTCTAGAATTTAAATTATTTCTGTGGATCCATTCGACCCACCCCTGTATTGTCCTTGGAAATGACATATTTTAGCCATTTTTGCATTAACAATCCGATAAAATATCGTGCCTTGGTCAAAAGGTTCTTTTTCGTCCTCCGGGACTTGCCGTATTTTCGCTTTCCAAGACTCGTTGCATTTTCGTCCTCCGGGGCTCATCGCGTTTTCGTTATTTGGGACTCGTTGAATTTTCGTCCTCCAGGAACCGTTGCGTTTTAGTCCTTCAGGGACTCGTCTCACCTTTTAACCGCTCTAGTGCCCCGAGGACTCGTCTCAATTCTAAAAGTTCCCTGAGGGCTCATCTCAATTTCAGTCTCCGAGGACTCGTCTTAATTTTAGTCCCCTAAGGACTCGTTTCAATTTTTAGTCTCCCGAGGACTGGTCTCAATTTTTTAGTCGTATGAGGACTCGTCTCAATTTTTAGTCCCATGAGGACTCGTCTCAATTTTTAGTCCCCTAAGGACTCATCTCGCTTTAGTCCCCCGAATACTCGTCTCAAGAATTTAATGACACTCCATACTACAAGCACTCAATCATCTCAAGTTTATTTGCTTTTGCGATTTGTCCTCCGCGACTCGCTTTACTTGCATTGTCTTGATTGAACTATGTTGGTCTGATCCCTACAAACGGGGTATGTAGGCAGCTCCGTGAGCGCGACCACCATTACTATTTGCATGCATTTAGGTTTTCATGCATTTTAGTTTTGATTTAAAGACTTTGGAACAATGGATTGGGATGCCTATTCTGTAAGCGTCACTCACACCAATCAATGGTGTTCGAGTTTCATTAAAGATGAACTACTGTAGACACCCAAAGCTGGGCCTCTATGGTTCTTTAAATTCCTCGATGATGAATTAAAGGAACAGAAACCTTCAACAGCTTGAATGTGGATTTCCATCACCTAAAAGCCCAAAGAGCCCAGCAAAGCCTAAAAAAGCCAAAAAGCCCAGGATTGAGCCTTTAATACCACACGAGGTCATGAGATCCCCCGCACAACATTTCGAGGAAAAGTTTTGACTGGCTCAAAAAGCTATTGGCTATGCTCATTTAAGCCACAGCTCAAAGTCGGCTTGGCAGGGAATACACTTCTAGCCGGCCTAGAAGTCACCTCCCCCATTTGCATTGATAATTCTTGGCTCTTGCCTATAAATACACCACTCCTCCAAGAGGAAAAGGGCCCATGATTCTTGAATTGATCCTCTTTACACCCATTATCTCCAAAGTCTTGAGAAAAGTTATACTGACATTCTTTCTCTCTCTAAAAGCATTCCATCTACCATCACTTCCAAAGCTTAGTGCACAACTAGTTTTGGAACTCCACCACTCCAAAACTCCAAGCTCTTCAATCATCCACACTCATCCACTCTCATCTACACTCATCCATCATCGTTCAAGCTCAAAACCAAAGGTAAAGGCAAGTTTCCTTGGGCCAAGGCTTGGCCCTGAGGGGACTTTCTCCAGTCATACTTGACCCTTTTGGTTAAGTATTGACTTAAAATCTATTCTCAGAAACAAAACTAGAATCTGTACTGGAAACACTACACCGCACGGCGTTATGATACACCGCGCGATGTAGGGTACTTCAATGTACGGCGCTATAGTGTCCATTACCCATCTGTTTTGTCTGTTCTAGTCACATTCATCTGTTGTTGATCATATTGTTATTGCTCGAGGATCGTTACTGATATATTTCAGGATGTATTTTATCCAAAAATAACCATGCTTTTGGCTTGTCAAAATGGGTTTTTACAATCATCCATGATGATCAAGTGCATCAAAAAGTGTTTTCGCAAACTATTTTTTCAATAAAGACAATAAGAAAGATGCCAAGGTCCATGGTTTGTTTCAATTTGAAAATACAAAGATGTTCTTAAAAGAGTAGAGAGTGACAATGTACGATGTTTTAAGGAACATCGTACGATGTAGCTAATACACTGTGCGAGCATTTGGGCAATAGCAGTGGGCTGACAGCAAGGAAGTACACCGCGCGGTACACCAGAAGGCCGTGCGAAGTAATAAGGTACACCGTGTGGTTCTAGTTGTGATCAAGGCAATCTGTTAACGATGTGTCATTTCATATCATCTGTTATCATTCACTGTACAGGAAGCATCACGAGCACGTCAACGTGATATATTCAATCCTATGCCCTTTCCCCTATTTGCTTATTAAGAGTTTAATCTTCTAAAAGACATTTAAGGTTTTCCCCTTTAAAAATGCCAAGTAGAGACCAGTTCGACCAGGCAAGTGGGGTGCTTTTTTAACAAAACCTTCCCCATTCGTAATGAGGCCTCCGAACCCAAAGTTTTAACGTTTTCGCTAGATTAAAAGCCTTTTTCCTTCAAACAAACCCTCGGTTTCTCAGATCATCCATTTCAAAAATCCGGGTGGCGACTCTCGGGCGCGCTGGTCGGGGAGCCCACAATACAATAACATAAAACAACGTTGTTTCTAGAAGACCCAGTCTTTTTTCGGTCCAAATACTTAAATTGCTTCACCCAATTTGAATTTTGATAAGTATGAGAATTATCTGAATCATAATTATGAGTAAAAAGTTATGCACAAAATTCTAAATAAATTAACTCTAATTTGGGGTAACTCAAATTGAGTTTGAACAATAACACAAAGGGCTACAATTTTCATGTTTATCAAAATTGCTAATTTTAATGTTTAAAGGTTCAAAATCATGTTCGATTCAACTTTAATTGCTATTTTAATGTTAATATATATTAGATATTCCAAAAATATAATGACAAGTGCATATAGTGCAGTTGGTCAGAACCTTGTGTGAAAAGGCTTATGTAGTCGACCCAGGTTTGAAACCCAAGAGGGCCAAGAAAATTGTATTTTTTCGTCAAGCAACCTTTCGGCCAGATCAAAAAAAAAAAAAACCTTTTGGTGACACAACAACTGGTGTCGCCAATATGCTACCTTTTGGCGACACAAAACACGTTGGCAAAGGTGTAATACCTTTTGGCGACAAAGGTGTTCACATCGGCAAATACTATTGCTTCGTCGACGCAAAGCGCGTCGCCAAATCTACTGCCTTTTGGTGACAGAGGTGTTCGCGTCGGCAAATACTATTGCTTCGCCGACGCAAAACACGTCGCCAAATCTACTGCTTTTTGGCGACAGAGGTGTTCACGTCGGCAAATATTATTGCTGACATAGCAACGCCGACAGCATGCCGACGCAAGGACTTGCATCGCCAAAACCCTTTGCCGACGCAAATAAGCCTTTGCCAACATACTATTGTGCGTCGCCAAAACTAAATTTTGTTGTAGTGATTTCTCGAACTTGTGAAAATCTATGTGTGTGTGTGTGTGTGTGTGTGAGAGAGAGAGAGAGAGAGAGAGAAATTACTTCGATAATGCAAAAGAGAATGAGGGAGAAGAGTCTAGGGTTTACCAATGTAGAGGGAGATATATATATATATATATATATATATAAATTACCTCTGGGAATGAGAGAGAATGAGAGAGAATGAGAGAGAAATTACCTCTAGGAAGATCAAGAGTTTGTGTGAGTTGGTCATGCCCTATGCATGTTGCAGAAGAAGGGTATTATTGTCGGAAAAAATTTTAAAATCCGTATAAGTGCTTTTTGGCGTCGTCCAGGAGCTACTGGAGTTTTGGTCCAATTTTTTGGACCGGCCGGTCAATCACCCCAAGGAAACACCTAAAGGAAACAAAGCCCCAACACCTTAAGGTGGCATCTTTGCCAATCAAGGATTGAGTCTCCGATTCAACTTTTGTTCTCTCCTTATCCTATTAACCTTTGTAACAATTTCAAAGGTTAATAAAATTTCTTTTTCGCCATTCCAAAAAAAAGAGTAGTAATAAATAGAGAGAGATAGAGAAACTTATTGAAAAATATGCAGAGTAATTTTTTTTTTTTTCAAGACTTGTATAAGTACTGAACAAAGTGAGTTTTTCACAACAGTGAATTTGCATAGCTGAGCTGAGGACAACTGCTGTAAAGAACTGTTGTAGTAATCTAAAACATATAGGTTTTATGCAAAAGGATCCTTCCTATTTGTGGCACAAACTTGAGAAATTTTTGGTTACAAATCAGGTACCACGCGATATTTGAGCAACGCATTTGAACCGTTCAAGCCAAGCAACCAACGATCGGAATCGAAACAGCCTTTTCATTTTCATTTTTTTTTTAAAATCCATTTGGTACCTTTGCATCCGGATCGTTGATTGCATTTTTGGACAGCCCAAATGCATTGCACAGGTACCATATCAGCAATACTCTATTTGCACCCAAAAATTTCGCACCAAACTTGGTGACATTTCTTTTCCTCTCGTTTCGCCCACAGCCCACTTCTTGTCAAAAACACAAACAGACAGATATATACATGTGCTCAACAGGAAGAAATGTTTTTTAGGTTATTGCCAAGACCACTATGGTCCTCCCCTGCAGTTTCATTTGTTATTTGTTTCTCCTATTACAAAATGGAGAGAGAGAGAGAGAGAGAGAGAGAGAGGGGACCTAAAGCTTTAAATGAGAAGGGTCCATAAGTACCAACCCTACATAACAACCCTCATTACATTATTGAGATATACATAGAGCTGTCCCTCTGTAATACTATACCCCATATGGTAAAAACGGAGGGTTTGCAAATATTTCTGGGTCTCTAAAAGAATTTCAACCCTAGAGAATTGTAGGAGAGTTTCCATTCTTTGGATCTTACCAAAATATTGATATTTCATAAGGACAGTAGTACACAGACTAGTAGTTAGTAACCATTTAAGGCAAAAGTTGTTAAATGCAAGAAATTTGATTTAGGTGAAAAAGGATAAATCACCTGAGAGATGCCAGAGAGAATTCAACATCAATGGACTGTACAAATGGGCATGTTTGGGTAAAAATTCAAACAATTCAACTCAACCAAACCGAGCCGAACCGAGTTGTTCATTAACAACTTGAGTGTGGTTCCTTGGAAAGCTACTTTGAGCTCGCAAAACTTTTAAGTTCAATTTATAACCAAACCAAGCTCCAGTATACCCTAGCTCGGTTTGAGTAGGACAGTAAACTCAAACCTATATTAACAAAATTTGTAAAGTTGCACTTACTTGCCCCTTATTCTTTCGATTTTGCAAGGATTTTTTAGCACATTTGCAAATATGGTTGATGGGATTATCATGTTTTTTTCAAGCTCAAGTTTATGACCGAGCTTGGCTCCTCGATTTGAGGCCAGCTTGAAAACTTTTGCTCCAATCAACTACTGTCTACTGGTGTCTTTTTAAGCTCGAAAACTTCGAATCTCGGCTTGGCTCATTTACGACCTTACATTCAACAAGAGGCAGGAACTTATCCAGATGACTTGTAGATAAAACTTGATACGAGGGAAGACTTTGATAGTTAATTGTAGGAGTAGTTAACAATATACAAGCAAACATGAACTCACAAGACCAAATTTCTCTTTTTGAAAACCACTACCTCTAACTCTTTCCTTTCACCGAAGACAGCAAACAAACACTCAAGAGGGAACAAGAACTGAGAAAAAACATCTAAAAAAAGAAGCCCAACCCTTCTCCCTCTCCTCCTCCTTCCACATCCGTTTCTCAAGCAACACTTCCTTGATCCGAAGCGTCTTCATAGTAATAAGGCGTCAACTTCCCATCTTTCCCATTCTTGGACTGGCTTTCAGCCGCTATTTCTTGCAACAATTTCACCACCCTCCTCATGGAGGGGCGGTTGATCGGCAGAGGGCTGGTGCAGAGGAGGCCAATGTTGAGCACTTTGCATACCTCCTCCTTGAAACACAAATCGAGCTTTGAGTCGAGTACATGGTCTATGCCTTTTTGGTCAAGAGTAGTGCATACCCACTTGACCAAATCCTTTTCCCCAAATTCGGGGTCCACAGGGAGCCTCCCGGTGACTAATTCAAGGATGACCACGCCAAAGCTGTATATGTCGCTCTTCTCATTCACTCGCAGCGTGTATGCATATTCTGCAATGGACAAGTAAATATTAAATTGAGGGATTGAAAGGATAATCTAGAAATAATAACCAGCAGACGCTAAGTACTCAAAACCAACATTTGTTTGAACTGAATACGACTACTGACAATTTGACATAACAAGTCTAATTGATCATTCTGATTTCTAGTATGATTGGAACTTTCAGAGTGGATGGAAGATATTATTGATTTGCCAAAGTAAGCCAAGAACTTCAAGAAAAGACTGGAAATAAGAGGTAGTCGTCGGTTTGATGCATAACTGCCGCAAACTTATTAATTTGACTGCTAAGAATAGCTAAATTCAATTCGTTCTCAATAGCCATCAGATGATTCTGTTAGGTTCGGTTGCTCTTTCATAACAAATACCATTTGGCTACTATGGTGAAACTATTGGATACTTTTAGCTTTAGGAAATATTTTACAGAGCTTTTAACTATTAGAAACCTGCAGTTAACTAAGAAAACAGAACAGATAGAAACAAATATCAATATTTACCTATCAATGACCTGTTTTTGTTTGCGAACTACTATAAACGTGCACTCAACCACGACAGCAATGATCTAACATTAGCGAAATATAACATCGGGGAATGGTAATGACAAAACATATGGACACACTAACCTGGCGCAATGTATCCACAGGACCCCGCAATTATAGACATTGATTTCCCCCCTTTCCCGATTGCGTCCACTGCTTTCGCCACTCCAAAATCTGCCACTCGTGCTCCAAAATCCCCATCCAACAAGATATTATTCGACTTCACGTCCCTATGAACGATCGGAGGCACACAATCGTGGTGCAAATACGAAAGCCCCTCTGCTGCATCCATCGCGATCTTATACCTAATAGGCCAACTCAACATCCCACTCTTGTTTCCATGAAGCAAATCCCCTAAACTCCCATTAGGCATATACTCATACACCAAAAGCTTGCAATCCTTAGTAGTGCAACAACACCATAGCTTCACAATGTTTTTGTGCCTTATCTTTCCTAATGTCTCGACTTCTGCTTCAAAACCATCATCTTGAATAACATTGCCACCCTTTTCAACATCTCCACTCTCCACCGCCATTTTTGCCCCTCCACCCCATAGCTTTTTCACTGCCACCACCTCTCCACTACTAAGAACAGCCTTATAAACTTTCCCAGAAGATCCAGTTCCAATCACATTATCCTCATCAAGACAATCCAAGATTTCGAATTCACTAAAACCCAATTTGTGGAACGACATTAGAGTCCATTTCGACTTGTCAATCGCACTTTTTGCTTTCTTGAAATTCCTATACTTCAGGTAAAACCAAACAACACCCACAATGAACACTATCCCAGCCAGCATAAAGATTGATCTAAGTAACCAAACATAACCCATATTCTTATACCCAGTTTTCTTGTCACACAGACCAGCTATATCACCGCACAAACCAGGGTTACCTAAAAAGCTGGACTTATAAATCTCCTTAGCATAAAAAGGAGGAATATCACCTGAGAGGTGGTTACTGGACAAATTGAGCTCATTTAGCCTCAAATTCTGCAACCCAATTGGGATTTTCCCTGAAAGTTGATTCCCAGACAAATCAAGGTAATTTAGAACTGACAAAGTTCCAATTTCTTCTGGAATATTCCCAGAAAAGTCATTATCAGCCAAATCCAGCTCATTGAGTTTCTTCCATGAATGAATCCCAATTGGGATTTCCCCAGATAAGCCATTGTTGTGAAGATCCAGCTTCCACAGTAGCCCAAGATTCACTAAACTATCTGGTAACGACCCGGTAAACCGGTTATTGCTTCCGGTGAACTCCGTGAGATTCTCCAACCACCCAATCTCCTCCGGAATCCCGCCGGAGAATCCGTTGTTCGATATCACCAGCGCCGACAAATTTGACGCTCCGGCGATCGTCTTCGCGATACCGCCGGAGAACGAATTGTCGGCCAGCTCGAGCAAGTAAACGTGGGGAAGCCCCCAGAGTCCCGCCGGAACCTCGCCGGAAAAGTTGTTGTACCCCAACCGGACCCGCGTAAGGCTCGTGCACTCCCCTAAACTCGCCGGAATGTCGCCGGAAAACGAGTTGTATATCATCAAAAGCTCCTCTAAAGTACCTTTTTCACACAACCCAGATGGGATTTGTCCCTGGAATTTATTGCTCGACACGTCGACCCACAACAGCGCAGAGTTCTTCCCCAAATCCGCCGGTAACTCCCCCGTTAACCGGTTTCCGAACAACCTTAACTCATACAAATTCGGAGACTTCGCTAAACTCTCCGGTAAATCTCCTTCTAACTGATTCTCGTACAGATTCAATGATTCAAGTGGCAGAGAACACAGCTCATCTGGAATGGACCCACTCAAGTAATTCATCGAGGCGTCCAGCAGCCGCAACGACGTCATTTTGTTCCACCCCGTCGCCGGGAGCTCCCCGGTTAATGAGTTATTATACAGCTCTATCTGCACCACACTCGACAAACCGGTGAGCGAACTCGGTATATTCCCATTCAAGTTATTCAGAGCCAAATCCAAGTCCTTTAACTTCTTGAGTCCACCCAGCGAGTCGGGGATCGGACCCATTAAGTTACACCCGGACATCCATAAGATCTCCAAATTAGTCAAGTTCCCCAGCTCCGGCGGGACCCGACCCGGTCTAAACGGGTTGTAAGAGAGATTCAGCTGCTTCAGAGTGGTGATGTTACCCAAGAAGGAAGGGATTTCACCGTCGAACAAATTGGCCACTAAAGAGAGCACCTCGAGGCGGGGGAAGGCGGCGAAGCTCGGCGGGACGTCGCCGGAGAAGTTGTTTCCGGTCAAATCGAGGTAGTTTAAGTTGGGTAGGTGAGAGAGAGTAGTGGGTAGGGATCCAGTGAGTAGGTTTTGAGAAAGGTCGAGGTGTTGTAGGGATTGGCAATCGGAGATGTTGTCTGGGAGGGTGGAGTTGAAGGAGTTATTGGAGAGAGATAAGAAGGTGAGGGTGTTGATTCGGCAGAGGGTTAAGGGGAAAGGGCCAAAGAGGTTGGCGGAGGAGAGGTCGAGTGAGTAGACCTCCGACTGAGTGTCGCAGGTGACGCCGGTCCAGTTGCAGGGTGTGGGGTCCCTCTGGTTCCAGGTGGAGAAGAAGTTGTCTGGGTCGGAGAGGGAGAGGGTGAGGGTGTGGAGGTAGAGGCCCTGTTGGTTCAGAGAGTGGACGGGGGTGAGGAGGAGGAAGAGGAGGAGGAGCAGAGGAAGCATTGTTTGTGTTTTGGTTGCTTCCAAAGGGATTGATCTCATCTTTATTACAGTGTAGTAGTATTATACTCCTATTGTACAGGGAGGGAGAGAGGGACTATATGTAGTAATATGGAGAGAGAGAGAGAGAGAGAGAGAGAGAGAGAGTAAAAGGGGGGATCGGAGGGTGGAGACCAAGGGGTCAATTAGGCATGAGGAGTGGTTGAATCATGCGTTCTACAGGAGTATTTTTGTGAAATGAGTGTGCGTGCGTGAGAGAGAGAGAGAGAGGATGATGGGGTTGCAACTTGCAAGTATGCAGGGGGAGCCGACAATCGTGTTTATCTGGAAGCCAGCTACTGCTGTGGAGCTTTGCCAGAGACTGTGCGAGGTAGATGAACAGTATTGAACACCGGTAAACTTTGGAGAGTGATTTTGAAAATCTCATTTTTGTTAATATCACTCTATTTGTTTCTTTATTAGATGATTTATTTTATGAAAGAAAGGGGAGACATTAATAAAAAAAAGATGAATAGCAAAATCAATTTCTTAAATTTTTTAGATACTAGTAATTCTTTTTTATAAATTTGCGTATTTTTGTCTTTAATTATTTTAAAATTTTTAAAGATAAAAAAGTCTTATGTAAGTTTGCGTAATTTTTGTCTCTAGCTAATTTTTTATATTTTTTGAATAAAG
>BPLS01000486.1:0-34472 GCA_019656275.1 Rhododendron kiyosumense | reverse complement strand
TTCCCAATAAAAGGGTTTCCCAGATGATGGGACTTGTGTATAATAACGCCAGAAGGACAGTGGGTCTCCATCTTTCTCAGCCTTGAGATCAAATCTACGACTATGATACTCTGCACATGATACTCTGCACCCGTAACAGTAAAAAAGACTTTGCATCAAAATGGATGGAAGTTTCAAATGACAGAGGCCTTTAATTCCAGAGGGAGAGAGAGAGAGAGAAAGAGAGAGAGAGAGAGAGAGAGGGAGACATGCATGCAGAAATACGAAAAAACTATTTAGTGCTCTGAAACCACCACCAACACCACAAGTGTCTCTTCACATTTAGGGTCCGTTTGGATACAGGATAAGAATTAGAGGTATTAGTTATGAAAGAGGATAGGATATGGGATATTATGTAAAAATGATTCGCCCACATTGATGTGATGGTGGATTGAATAGTACTTGATTTGAATAATGGATAAAATAGGAAGATAATATTGTTTTGTAGTTGAAATTGAAGAGAGAGGAGGTATTATCTGGAGATATTATGTAATAACACTCCAAAACCTCCCCATAAATAATTCCCTCTGCCGGAGGTATTAGGGGGTACAAGAGAATCCAGAGTTTAGCTAATACCCCATCCATTTTACTTTCCAAATGAGGTCTAAGGCTCGGGCCCACGGACTAAAAGAGGGATATCACAATCCCCCTTCACAATGATGCATCCAAACAAGCCCTTACTACCATGTTGGGTTTGTACTACTTCAGTGGGTTTTAGGTGGCGTTCTCTTGGATTTATTTTTTTGAGTGGCTTTATTTTTTGAGTGGCTTTACGAGCATATAGATAGTTGAACTATAGTTTGAGGGGGTTCAAGCAACCTTATGAATTGAACAATGCACTAAAATTTTGTATTTTGTATTTTTTTTATATGTAATTTGTATTTGTATTTTTATTTTTATTTTTATAATTTAATATTGCTGACACTGAATTATTCATGTGTAGTCAAAATAAAATTCAATTAAACTTGTGAGTAAGTAGCTTATATAGCTCGATAAAATCAAATATTAATTTTCAACCAAAATAAATATGTTTATTTCATGTATAGTTCTATACTATAAAAAAAGGTTTTTTTTTTTACATTTTTTTCACCATCAAATTCAATTCCTTGAGCTGCCCCTACTTATGAGAAATCTACTCAATCGAATAATCATAAGAATATTTGATCCAATGTACAAAATTTTCATTTAAAACATACGATTCTGAATTCTTAATGCAAAAATGAAACATTAGATCAACCATTTACAATTTTTCAATTGAGCAAAAATGAGAAATTATTTTTCATAATGTAATGCCCCAAGCAGACTACTGACCTAATGCATTGATTTTGATCCACAAGCCACACCACCTGACCAAAAAACGTGAGCCCAAGGTATTACTAGAAGTAGTCTACGAGGTTTGTTATATGTCTACAATCAACCATGTAGACTTCCAATGTGGGACGGGGTGTCACAATCTCCCCAACTTTATAGCCTCGCGCTCTCATGAGGGATTGAGTACTAAAATCACAAAACCGAACCAAATCCAAAGTCCAAGACCAACGGATTATGAAGAGACCCATATTTAAATTCCCTAATTTTAATGTTTATAAATGAGAAAATGTGAGAAATTGAATTTGAAATTGGAGGCTTATTGTGTAAGTGCTAAAAGGTTTGGGACTTAAGGTGTCTAGTTGGTATGTGAGAGGTGCAAGGTGTAATATAGTGTATGTGTGTGCCAGGGGAGAAAAATCCCGTTTTCTCCTCCTCCCTCTCTCCCGACTCTTTCTCCCTCTCTCGGCTCTCTCACACTCTCTCACCATCTCTCAAATTTTCACCTCCAAACTCAAAATTCAAGAAGATTGACCTTCATTCCACCTCCTATTCATGATTTGGAGCTCGTAGTTTGTTGGGTTTAGCTTGGAGAGGATTATTTGGTCAAATTCAAGGGTTTTGGAGTCTAAGGCTTGTACTATCTTTGGGGTTTTGCCTTCGAAACTTGAGGTAGGGAATTCTACCTGTCTTTAATTGTTTTATGAGTGTTTTGGTGCTTGAAATCGTGCTTATAATGTTGTATTTGAGCTTGGATCAAAATCTGTAATTTCTGTCAAAATTGTCTGAAAGGTTTCTACCGGTAGAACTTTTTCCCTACCAGTAGAGAACGTGTGTGCCCAAATTGTGGCCCTTCTGCCTTCATTTTTGTACAAGTAGACTCCTTCCCCTACCGGTAGAGCTTTCAAATTTTTTGAAAATTCCTCTAATGCATGTTTCAAGGTTATGATTCACCATATGGGGTATTGATATCCTAATTTACAAGTCTAAGAGTAACTTCACATGCTATAACGTCTTGTGTCTAGTTTGTTGGACTTATGAGATTTAACCGAGCTTTGAGATGAAAGTTATGGAATGAGTATTGTGTATGAACGGACACTTGACACTTAAATGAAAAGTGAACACTCATGACCCATCGACGAGTGGGTGCCTGGCAGATGGTTTCGGGATCCCTTAATTGGCCCGGCAGGAGCAAATGCTCGTTATCTATTCAGGATCTGCCAATGGGTGAGGTGCCTGGCAGGGGGTATCAGGATCCTTTAATTGGCTCGGCAGGAGCTTTATGCTCATGACACGAAGCGACAAGAGTATGATGACACGAAAATGGTTAAAGGATTTCTAGGTGTGATTGGGAGTCAAAAGAATGACTTGGAAATAGAATTTGTCAAGAGTTGATCACTTCTTATGTCTTGATTGTTATCTTTGTCTCTATATTCATGCATCTAATCATCTTATGAGCATATAATGTTAGAGTAGACTTTTCTACTAGACTAGTATAGCTCAAACCTTACATCACTTTTAGGTACTAACTTGGGACATTAGCTTGTAAGCTTGAAGTGCATAGACATGGATATTACTTTTGAAAGCTAACAGAAGAAGTTACTTATTCATCTTTGTAAATTTCTTTTGGAAGATTTGTTTGTAACTTTAATCATAATTCTTTTGACTATGGAATATCTACTGACTCTTAACTCGCTTGACACTTAATACTTATGTTGATTTGAGGCTGTTGTGCCAATGATGTAATATTTTGGAAATTGTTGGACTTTGAGATGCAATTATGGAAATAGGAATGCTATATTCTTTTGAGTTTTTACTATAGAAACCTTTTATATTAATGTTGAAAATTAAGAGCGTGACAACTTGGCATCAGAGTATAGGTTTAGAACACCTAGAGACCGTGGGGAGACATTTAGTCTTATGGGTTCAAAACACCGCAAACCTTTTCATGACTTGTGCATGCTTGTGTGACTAACATTCATATGATTACATGACATTGCATTTTCGATATTGTAGAGTGGCATAAAGTCGTTATTGACCCATGTTAGGAAGTTGGGGCTTTGACCTATGAGTAATAATGTTGTGGTTAATAGTCTTCATATTTTATATCATGTAGTACGATGCCTTCGAGGATGCATGCTAGACAAGGTGGGGCCGGAAATTGGGGTGGTCGTGGTCGTGGTCGTGGCCGTGGTTTGCCTCTTGAGGATGAGGTTAGTCAGTATGAGGAGAATCTGAGTGGGGCACCAGGGTCAGGGGCCGATCGGGGTGCGGAAACACCTCCTGTTTAGAATCAATTCGCAAGGGACCTCATCACAGCACTTGTAGCTGCAAATCTGTTAAACCAAGCTTTTGGAGAAAATGCAAACAACTGAGCCTTATCGACAATGCGAGAATTTACTCGTAGGAATCCTCCAACCTTCAATGGGGCATATAGTGACCCTCTTGTGGCCGATCATTGGTTAGCGCAAATCCGTAAACTCTTTAACGCTTTCAAAATTATTGAAGATGACTTGTGAGTGAACATTGTGACTATCCAACTTACTAGTGAGGCAAATGAGTGGTGAGAATCCGTCATAGAATCTAGGAAGGATGAGAGGAGAGCGGCAAGCACTGCGGCTCAAGCAAATGAACTTGATGTTGAGAATCTGACGTGGGCTGAGTTTGAGACAATCTTTAAAGAGCAATATTTCTCGAAAACTAGTTGTGATCAATTTAGAGACCAATTTGAGAAGTTAGAGTAAGGGAGCATGATCGCCTCGGAGTATGCTCAGAAGTTTCAGTCTTTAACTCGTTTTGTGCTAGAGTTGCTGGCAACAGAATAGAGGAAATGTAGACGCTTTGAGAAAGGACTACATAATACAGTGAAAAGGATGGTAATGGTGCAATGTAAGACAAAATACGAGGAGGTTGTCGAGTGTGCGAGGAGTATTGAGATACCGAAGGAAGTGTAGAGGAATAGGGGAGTTTGGGAACCGCGGCAACCAATCGTGAGTGCGAGCTCTTTACCGGGAAGCTTTGGAAGTCAAGGAAGGAAAAGGCTAAGGGAACCATCTCAGACACCACAGGGTAGTTCATCAAACTTTAGGTCGCCGCCTACTTCTCTTGGAAACCAGGGAGCTTTGTCTAGACTTTAGGCCGTGTACTTCAAATGCAATCAACCTGGACACATTGATACTCAGTGTCTACATCCCCAGAAGGCTTGTTATGTTTGGGGTAAGACAGATCATCTCGCTAGGAATTGTCTTTAGGGGCAGGAATGCACAGTGAGTCGGGTTCCGTACAACAGCTGGGAATGGGGCATAGCGTTGGCCAGCAGTTCAGGGGCACTTAGAGGTAGCAATAGCCTCACTCACACCAGACTACGTTGGTTCAACGCTTTGGGGTTGATAAGGGAGCGAGTTCTTCCGCGCCTATTCAAGGTTCGCATCAGAGGGGAGGTCTTGTGTAGGGTCAGGGTACCCAGGGGCGAGTTTACAATATCACTTTTGCTATTCCATCTGCCACTTCTCAGGCTTCGGAGACATCTATTGTGAGGGGTACATTTCTTTTGTTCAACTCCTTTGCTAAAGTACTATTTGATTATGAAGCATCATATTCATTCACTGCTGCATCATTTGCATGTGCCTTAGAATTGGAAACGAAAAATATTAGTCCTCCTTTGTTTGTTGAGACACCTTTAAGGGGTAAAACGCCTCTTGATCGTATTTGTCGAGATTGTGAATTGGTTATTTGTGACCATCATTTCGTATTCGACTTCATCGTTTTGGGAATGTCGAGGTTTGACCTTATCTTGGGAATGGATTGGCTATCTACGTTTCATGCTACCATAGATTGTTTCAAGCATCAAGTTCGCATTTGTCATCCCGAGGGTCATTGTTTCAAATTCTTTAAGGAGTGTTGGGAATCATTGGAACTGTAATTATGTGAGTCTCGAGAGCTAGAGTCGGTTTATTCATTGTTAGCAAGTTTGACATTGGATGAGGATGCGTCATTACGTGGGGAGTTACCCTTGGTGGTTTGCGACTTTCCGAATGTGTACCCGGAAGAGTTACCTGGTTTACCTCCCAAGCGAGAGATTGAATTCTCTATCGATTTACTTACCGATACTGCTTCTATCTTCGTGCTCCCGTATCCTTTCGTGCTCGCCGAATTGAGAGAGTTAAAGACCCAGTTGCAAGAATTGGAGAACTTATGATTCATTCGTCCGAGTACGTCTCCGTGGGGAGCACCAACTCTTTTCGCGCAAAAGAAGGTTTGTTCACTCCGTTTGTGTATCGACTATCATAAGCTAAACCGAGTCACCATTAAGAATAAGTATCCTATGCCTAGAATCAATGATTTATTTGATCAACTTCAGGGTGCGACTTGGTTTTCTAAAATCAATTTGAGGTCTGGTTATCATCAGTTGAGGGTTCAGAGAGAGGATGATTCCTAAAACCGCTTTTCGTACTTGTTTTGGTCATTATGAATTCGTTGTTATGCCTTTCGGATTGACGAACGCTCCGACTATATTCATGGATTCGATGAATTGTATTTTTTGTGCTTATCTTGATCGTTTCGTCATCGTCATCTTTGTGGATGACATCTTGATTTGTTTGCCTACCGAGGAGGAACACCAATCTCATCTCACCATTGTTCTTGAACTCTTAAGAGAGCACCATTTGTACGGTAAACTTAGTAAGTGTGAGTTTTGGTTATTCGAAGTCAAATTTTTGGATCACGTGATTTCGAAAGGGGAGTGTCTATTGATCCGGAAAGATAGAGTCGATTATGAATTGGCAACGACCGAAGAACGTGTTTGAGATTCATAGTTTCTTGGGTTTGGCCGGGTATTACCGCCGTTTCGTTCTTAACTTCTCTCGTTTAGCGACACTGATGACTAGGTTGACACATAAAGGGACTCGTTTCGTTTGAAGTGATTCATGTGAGGCAGCTTTTGAGGAGTTAAAGAAGCTATTGACTACTGCATCAGTTTTGATTGTACCCCAATGTAAAGTTGGCTACTTTATGTATTGTGATGCGTCTAAGGAAGGATAGGGATGCATGTTGACGCAAGCGGGGCAAGTATTAGCATATGGGTCGCAACAGTTGAAGACTCATGAGCAGAATTACCCTACGCATGATATAGAACTTATGGCCGTTGTTTTTGCTTTGAAGAGTTGGCGTCGTTATTTGTACATAGAGAAATTCAAAGTCTTTTCCGACCATAAAAGTTTGAAGTACTTGTTTTCACTAGAAGAACTTAACCTACGTCAACGCCGTTGGATGAAACACTTTGAGGATTATGATTTTGAATTGCAATATCACCCAGGGAAGGCGAATGTGGTGGCGGATGCATTGAGTAGGAAACTGATACACCTTGCGAGCTTAACGATTCATGAGTGGAAAGCAATGAACGATTTGAGCTTCTATGCCATGCACTTTAAGGAGGTTAGGGAATGGGTCTGTAGACACCTCAATTTGGCCTAATGATTATTTCAAGTCCCACCTTGGGAACCATTATGATGATGAATAGATACAGTGATTGATGATTGACTTCTCGTAAACCCCTGGACTTTTGGTGAGTATGTTTAGCCACTTAGAGGACCCAATTCATAGCCAAATAGCCTTTCAGACAGAAATATAGCATCCTAGGAAAATACATTTGTCGACTGCAAGATTGATCTCATGGCCTCTACTTCATTTTTTCATTCATGAAATATGTTGCTTGAAAATCTCCTTGAGAGATCGATCCCTCGCCCACGAGAACCATTCGTCGGCCGCCAGATCCATCACTCGGCCGCCAGATCGTCCTTTTCCCAGATTCTGGAATGCTTTATCAATCGTTTGATCCGATGCTCAAAACCCTAGCAGCCCTTTTTCGATTCTTTAGGGCTACGAAATAGATTCTAAGCAGAGATCTTTCAACCCTAAAATTTCTAATTGATTCACGCCATTTGATTGGTCTGAGTGAGTCATCCCATGCCTATATAAAGGGCCCATAGGGTTCTGAAATTATACACATAATTCACCCTCTCTTACCATAATACTCCGCAGAACTCTCTTACACCTCCTCTCCAAAAGCCCTAAAATCCCGAAGGCAGTCGCAGTCCGAGCAATCAAACCCCGTAGTACAAACCCTAACCCTAGGGTTTCAAGAAGGAAGTCAATCAATCACCTTTAATCTGAAGCAATTGTGCACTGAGGGATCAAGGTGGTGAGGCCCAAGGGCCTATGGTTTGATTTAATTTTCAGTTGTTGCATCTTGATCATAGTATTTTGATTTTCTGATGAACTGTTCATTCTAGTGTGAGGAAGAACATCGGCTGGGACATCGTTCCATCGGCCGATACATAAATCCAGAAAGATTCTTCAACCGTGACATCTATTCACTGGCCGCGGGATCCATTCTCTGGGACAGCTTGTTTTCTATTTTGATCCATGCTTTCCATTATCGTCCTGCCTCACCTTATCAACTGTTAAAAGTGTTAACACCTCGTCCCACATCGGAAGTCTACATGTGATGATCTTGGGCATATAACAAACCTTGTGGGCTACTACTAATACTTTGTGCTTAAGCTTTTGGGCCATGTGGTGTGGCTTGTGGATCAAAATCAAGGTATTGGGCCAGTGGTCTGCTTGGGGCGTTACAAAAAGCTAAAAATAGATTATGTGTTTAGAATTAATAAAGCAAGCATATATCATATGTCGAATAATTATGGCCAGTCTCACAGCTGGGCAAAGAAGGGTGCCTAACACCTTCCCCTCATTATACTCTTGGCTCCCGTACCAAAAATCTCTATCTGTTTTTCCTAGTTTTTATAAACTAGGTAATGACTCTATATTTTTATGATAACCGATACCGTGTGGCAATGTTTCTAGCCATGGGAATATCCATGATCTTGATTTATGAAGTGAAACCAAACAAGCAAAATCAATCTATATGGCGATGCGCCGTTTGGGAGGTGTTTACAGTTTTTAGCAACTCTGTTGGGAACTTGAGAGCCATAACCAGAAAATTCGACATAGGGTCAATACTTGCTTTATCTAATTCTTGTATCATATGCATCAAGCAAGCAACCTCGTTGAGTTCACCTAATATCTCGGCATATCACGGGCTATATTAGGGGTTCCAACAAACTCCACTACGCCAAATTTTAGTATTAGCGGCATGAGAAGACTGCCGTTAATAGTCCCAAAACCGCCGGTAATACTCAAAACCGCCGGTAATAGTTCAAATACCGCCGGAAATAAACCGCCGGGAATACAATTGTCGGAAAAACAAAAGCGGCATTAGAAAACCGCCGGTAATACTAAAAACGGCGGTAAAGAACCGCCGGCAATAAAATCGGTGGTTAATTTTTTTTGCTCTCCCAGGAATCGAATCCGGAACCTCCGGATCCTATAGCGCGCGTGCTACCAACTGGGCTGAGTCGCATATCGCGTCATATAGGATAAATAATAATATTTATATTATACGGGTCGGTATTTTTATAAACGGCGGTAATAAACCGCCGGTATTAAAAAAACCGTATATTCTATTATTTCCGGCGGTATTTTAAAAAATCGCCGGTAAAAGTTTGTAAAAACGGCATTTTTAAAAAAACCGCCGTTTTAGGTAGTTATTCCCAGCGGTTTTACTAATGCCGGTAAAAATAACTTTTAATGGCAGTTTTTTTACCGCCGGTAAAAGCAATATTTGGCGTAGTGTCCACAGTCACTTGTGCCTAGTGGTATATCAAAGAGGGGATCACCTGATTACCGCCTATGATGGGTTGGTGAAAGGACTAGTGCCCTTTGACAACAGAGCACCCTTGAGACCACCTAAACCATACGTGTGATTAAAAAAGCCATAGAATTTATCAAAATAAGATAGGAACTTACAGGGTAGGATTATACTTGCATTTGTTTGGAAAAAGTTCTTCCTAACACCCATTATATATATGTATGTTGTAAAATTCTCTTTTGTAGGATAACCTTAAGGGCTTTTGAAATCAAGAAAAATGGGGTAAGCTAACCAATCTAACTAAAGGGAAAAAATTTAGGTAAAAATGGCTGCATCACTGTTCATGTTTGATTCGCACTTTCAAATTGTCAACAAGCTGTCTAGCCCGTTTAATTCCACTGTCAAAGGTTTTTGACCCTTCCAAGTACATCACCCCAATGGATCAACCAAAGCCTGGGTTTATTATCTCTGAAGATAATCACATCATGTCCACAAGAACGGTCAACAACGAAGAGGTGGAAGAAATAATTGAAGAAGAAGAACTTCATAGGGTGCCGATCTATTTTTATGACCCTTATGCATCTACTGATGACTATTGGCCAATAGACGAGGTGGACAACCTCGAAGTTGAAGTAGCAAGGAAGAAGAATCTGTTGACAATGATTCGCTAGACGAAGTATCGCTAAACCTACTCTTTGATAAGGAGGTTACCAATGATGAAATAAGGGTGATCCACCCCATCACGAATCGGTTTGGCAACTGGTGGGGATTTGTTGGCACACGGAAAGCTAACAACAGCGATGAAGCAGAAGTTGAAGCTCAACTAGAAGAAGCAATGGTAGTGGCAAACCAAATGGCCTTCAAGATTTGCATGGTGACAATAATGAAAGTGCGAATCAAGATGACAATGAAGTGCTGATGATCAACTGTAGACACCCCAATTTGGGCTTCCAGATTAGTTTACTTACGGTTTTTTGATTCCCTGATGATGAAATGGATTAAGAACACCCTGGGAATGATAGCGTGTTTGAGCTTTGAGTGTTTGCAAAACCCGTGAACCTAACCTAGCCTAAGCCACTTCAAAACCAAAAACCTTACTAATGCGCGCTAGGGCGCAACCATCGCGCGCCGGGGCGCACCATCGCGCGCTAGACTCACTCCCGCGCCCGATGGTCAAACTACCAGGTGGTGGTCAACAGTCAAAGTTTGACCGTTGACCCTCGCGCGCCAGGGCGCACCATCGTGCGACAAACTGACTCCGTCGCGCGACGAACCAATCTCCCACCAACCTTTCTTAAGGAGGACAGTTGGCCACCAATGCAACTTCAGCCAGCCTCTGGTTGAGCTCCTCTCCTGGCACCAACCAGATTCACCTCCCTCACCCTATTTATACCCCCATAGTTCTCCTTCCAAATGGCTACCAAAATTTAAGTCCAAAGAAGGATTACACTCACAATCCTCCGTTTTCACATCTCAATCATCCAAGAACATAGCTTGTTCTTCCCCATTCAAACACCACTAAATCAAGTCTTCAAATCTCAAAGCTCGAACGCCGTTCAAACTCAAAAGCCAAAGGTATAGCTTACCTATGTTCTGCTCTCTGTTCTGATCCCTGAGGGGGGCTGGTAGGGCCAAGGCTGGTAATCAATACTAGTCCTGGTCCTAAAGTTGGCAAGGTTTCAAAAACCGTCATGGCAAGAACTAGTGCGCGACGATTTTGATCATCGCGTGACGATCCTCATAGGGATTGTTGTCTTGCTATTTTTGTGTTTATTTACGTATAGATCACTCTGCAAGCATGATAATAACCTGTTTACTGCTTTCCTTAGTATAAACTGCTAGTTTGTAATTAGTTTGTATTTCTGTTGTTTTGGAGTACCCCTGGGATCATTCTAGACCTGTCCCAAAACCCAAAAATGTGTAAACCAAACACTGGTCCACGCCAGGGCGCAACCATCGCACGCCGGCGCGTACCTTCGTGCGACAGAGTGAGTCCATCGCGCAACAGACTGCCTCTGACCAGTGAGTGGCCTTACACGGGTAGCTCGGCCTTAGGCCATTATTTTGTCCCCACACTATTTATGGGGTGTTTTATTAATTTGTAGGGCTTTACAGCCTTTAAATTGTATATTATGCTGCTTATAACTGCGTGGTTTATCTTGGGTGTGCACTGGTCCTTTCAGAGCCCAGATGGTTTGAGAATAAGAGCAATGGGTTTGAGTTCACAGGCACGCGCTTGTCTTGGAGTTGTGCGCACAGGAGAGAACAGCATGCAGTGACTTGTTTAGTGCATGTTGGTTTCTTCCTGCGCACATCACTCCAAAACAGGGGCTTCCCAGTTTGTTTAAACTCCCACAGGAGTCTGTTCTCATCCTATACTAACTGCTCATCCATGCTATCATTCACATCCTGCAAACTGTTACAGTTTTAATCCCCGATTAACTATTCCCCCGCCCTAATTGGCTGAAGAATTGACTAATCAAACAGAATCGCAAACAACCAACGTTTTCGCAAATGCCTAAGTAGAGACCAATCTCCGGATTGAGCGAGAGGGGAGCCATAAAACCCTTCCCCTCTTGTTACCTGGCTCCCGAACCCAGATATGGTTATGACGGACTGGTTCCTTAACAATTTCAAATCAAACAGCGCGACAAGTGCTTCGAAATACGGTTCCTTGGGTGTCGGACCTTTAAACCCGAGTGGCGACTCTGTATTTTGCGAGCGCTTGTCGTCCAGCTTAGCGCTCCCTCGAACCGGCATTTTCTTTAGGAAGGGAACGGGATCCTTTCCCAGGAAAAAGGGCACGCTGCCCACATCAACCTTGGTGAGGAAAAAGATTGCTCTGAGCTGATTGTGAATGCTGCAGAAGGGGTTTACCTGAACTTGACCGCGGAATATACTCTAAAATACAAAATAAAAAATGCTGACTCCGATCTTAGTTTCGATTCTGAGTCAACCCAGTTCCAATCTAATTTTTCATCTTTCCAAACTACTGAGTCTAGTGAGAAAGGTCCGGTCAAAATGCCAAAGTATTGTATCTATTTTGAGTTTGACTCTGAAATGTCTTTTGACGATTTTATCAATGAGAAGGAAGATTTAGAATATTTCACTTTGCCTATGATTAACTGAATGGATTCTGATAATCCAATTATTGAGGAAGAAGTTTCAAAAGAAATTCTAGAATTCATCGAGAGAGAAGAGGATTTTTCTAAGGAAATAATCACAGCAAACATAGGCTCTGAAAATGAGCCCAAAATGGTTTAAATTGGTGCGATATTATCTTATCAAAAAAGTGAAAAACTAATCCTTTTACTAAAAGAATACAAAGATGGTTTTACCTGGTCTTATGAGGACATGCCAAGAATAGACTCCGAAATCGTTCAGCATAAAATTCCTCTTTATCCTGATGCAAAGCCTGTTAAACAAAAGTTAAGACATATGCACCCCAATTGGGTCTTAAAGATAAAAGAAGAAATCACTAAACAAATCAACACCGATTTTCTCATAGTCACTGAATATCCACAGTGAGTAGCCAACAACGTGCTAGTACCAAAGAAAACTGGGGGAATCAGGGTTTTGCGTAGATTTCTGGAATCTCAACAAGGATAGCGTGAAGGACGACTTTCCGTTGCCTCATATAGATGAGTTAGTGGATAACACTTCAGGACATGCATTGCTATCTTTCATGGATGGATTTTCTGGGTATAATCAAATTCTGATGTCCCCTGAGGATAGAGAGAAGACCGCATTCACCACACCATGGGGAACCTACTGCTATTGAGTTATGCCGTTTGGGTTGAAGAACGCTGGAGCTACTTACCAAAGGGTGGCTACAACGCTGCTATACGACATGATGCATAAAGAGGTGGAGGTATATGTCGATGATATGATAGTTAAATCAAAGGAAAAGGAATGACACTACGAAGCACTCCGAAAATTCTTTAAAAGGATTAGACAATTTAAGTTATGTCTTAATCCTCAAAAATGCACGTTTGGAGTAACTGTTGGAAAAATGCTGAAATTCCTTATCACTCAAAGAGGGATCAAAGTTGACCCTTCTAAAATACAAGCTATCATGGAGATACCACCACCAAAGACAGATAAGGAGGTGAGAAGCATTTGGAAAAAGTACAATTCATCAGCAGGTTCATTTCCAAACTCACAGCCACTTGCGAACCTCGCTTCAAGCTTTTGAAGAAAGACACATATTTTGAATGGAATCAAGACTATCAATGAGCATTCGAGACAGTCAAGGAGTACCACCCGCTTGTGTTATCGCCACCCAACCCTGAAAAACCATTAATTCTGTACCTCTCAGTAACGAATACATTTATGGGACGTATGCTAGCACAAGAAAACAATGCTAAAGTAGAGTGTGCCATATACTACCTCAGCAAAAAGATGATGGATTATGAAATAAGATACACTCCTTTGGAGAAAACCTGCTGGGGACTAGTATGGGCCACGACGAAACTAAGGCATTATCTATTAGCGCATCCGGTAGTTTTGGTTTCTTGATTAAACCCAATCAAATATCTTTTTGAGAAACCAGCACTTATTGGAAAGCTGGCTAGGTGGTTACTGCTGTTTGCAAAGTTCGACCTCAGATACATGACAAGGAAATACGTAAAGGAAAGGGCTGTGGCAGAATTTTTGGCAAATCACCCCATGACAGAGGCCGAGGCGAAGGACTTCATGTTTCCAGACGAAGACATTTTATTTCTCCTAGACGACACCTAACAGCTTTACTTTGATGGAGCATCAAACCAATTTGGGTATGGCATAGGGGTATTGCTAGTTTCCCCAAACAACTCTCATATCCCTCTGTCATACAAACTAAGGTTTGAGGTCACTAACAACCAAGCTGAGTACGAAGTCTACATTGCTAGAATGGATGCAGCACTGGAACTAGGGCAAGAAGGATAGAGGTCATTGGAGATTCAAACTTAGTGGTGTCCCAAGCAAGGGGACATTGGAAAGTTAAAGAGGACACGTTGAAACTATACCACTCTGTGCTGGAAGCTCTAATTCAGCAATTCAACTCTGTTATTTTCACACATACTCCACGAGTGAGTAATAGGTTCGCAGATGCATTGGCAACGTTGGCCAGTTTTGACCGTTGACCAGGGTAGGGCAGTCTGGACCTACGTGCATAGGTCAATTACATGTATGCATCGATCAAACCTTATCCCATAACCTTATTCAACCATGATCACAGGACTTTTGAGGCACCCCAAGACTTTATTTGTTCGTTTGAAAGAGATCCTCGGACATGGGGATGTCCCCTCCCCTCACACAAGCCTCACATCACCTTTCCTAAATGAAAGGAAAACTTCCGCTCCGAGTCAACTAGCCACCTCTTGGCTGGTTACACTCCTTTCCACTCCTATATGTACACCCCCCCCCCCCCCGGTCTGTCAAAGGGCTACAAGTTTTGTTACCAAGTTTACAAGGTTACAAAGCTTTCTCATCCCTTTTATCTCTTGTACATCTCTTTCTTGTCAAAGGAAGACATTAACAACCAATACGCCATACACTTTCATCCTTCTATACACATTTTCATCAAACAACCTTCGAGCTCAAACACCTCTCAAACCCAAAAACCAAAGGTATAATACTTTTGTTCTGTATACTGTTATGATCCCTAAGGGGGGCTGGCAGGGTCAAGGTTGGTAATCTAGACCAAGCCCTGGCCCTAAAATTAGCAAGGCTTCAAAGCCGTAGTGGTGGGATCCAGCATGCCCCGGCCATACATACGCGCACGCCACTCGTTGGCTGCGCGCGCAATCTTGCGTGGGGATTGGTGTCCTATTCTTTTATGTCTTTTTTAACATATATAACACTTTGCGCATGATAAAAACCAGTTTATTGCTTTCCTTTGGTAAAACTGCTAATTGTATTTCAATAGTCATATCTACTACTATGGAATACCCCTGGGGTCTTTCTGAACATGTCTCAGAACCTAGAAAATGTAAAACCAAACATTGGTCAAAGGGTTTGAACCTGTGTGTTGTAGTGGTTTACCTGCGCACACAGGTCTTTTCTTGACCAGTGGCTGGCCTTTGCATTGAGTAACTAAGCTTTGGCCTTTGTTTTATCCCAATACTGTTTATAGGGTGTTTTTGTTCATTTTGTAGCTTTATAGCCTATTTAAACTGCCTATAACTGTATATAAACTGTCATATGAACTGCTTGCTTTGTTCTGGGTATACACTGGTCACTTCCAGAGCTCAGAGGGTTGAAAATAAGAGGTATGGGCTTTAAACTTACTAGCGCGTGCGTGTCTTGGGATGGCGCATGCAGGTTTGATTAGCATGCAGTGACTCGATCAGTGTATGCTGGTTTTTTCCTGTGCACGTCACTCTAGATGGAGCCTTCCAGTCTGTTTAAAACTTCCACAAGAGTCTGTTTTCTTCCTATACTAATTGTTTCAATAAATGAGCATGCCATCGATCACATCCTGCAAACATGTTACAGTTTTAAACTCCTTTAAACTGTTCCTCGCCCTAACTGGCTAAAAATTGATTAATGAGAGAGAAATGTTTTACAAATGCTCGAGTAGAGACCGATCTCCGGATTGGGTGAAAAGGGTGCCGTAAAACTGTTCTCCTCTCGTAACTTGGCTCCCAAACCTCATATGTCAAGGTGATGACGGACCAATAAGGTGATGACGGACCAATCTACGCCTTTTTCAAAATCAAACAATGTAGCAAACATTTCAAGTTTGGTTCCTTAGGTGTTATCATTCAAAACCCAAGTGGCGACTATGAATTGAGCATTTCGGCGCGCTTTTCCAAAAGGGCACACCCAACAAACATTAAATTTTTTAGGGGCGTGTGTCCACACTACAGGTAGAACTTCTTCCCTACCGGTAGAACTGGTCTCCTACAGGTAAAAAACGTGTGTGCCCAAATTGTGGCCCTTCGGCCTTCATTTTTGTACCAGTAGGACTCCTTCCCTACCGGTAGAGCTTCCAAATTTTCTGAAAATTTCTCTAATGCATGTTTCAAGGTTATGATTCACCATATGGGGTTTTAATATCCTAATTTACAAGTCTAAGAGTAGCTTCACATGCTATAACATCTTGTGTCTAGTTTGTTGGACTTATGAGATTCAACCGAGCTTTGAGATGAAAGTTATGGAATGAGTATTGTGTATGAACGGACACTTGACACTTAAACAAAAAGCGAACACTCAGGACCCATCGATGGTTGGGTGCCTAGCAGGGGGTATCAGGATCCTTTAACTTGCCCGATAAGAGCAAATGCTCGTTATCTATTCAGGATCTGCCAATGGATGAGGTGCCTGGCAGAGGGTATCGGGATCCCTTAATTGGCCCAGCAGGAGCTTTATGCTCATGACATAAAGCGACAAGGGTATGATGACACGAAAATGGTTAAAGGATTTCTAAAGTGTGAGTGGGAGTCAAAAGAATGACTTGGAACTGAAATTTGTCAAGAGTTGATCATTTCTTATGTCTTGATTGTTATCCTTATCTCTATATTCATGCATCTAATCATCTCATGAGCATATAATGTTAGAGTAGACTTTTCTACTAGGCTAGTGTAGGACTTTTCTACTAGGCTAGTGTAGCTCAAACCTTACATCACTTTTAGGTGCTGACCTGGGACATTAGCTTCAATGCTTGAAGTGCATGAACGTGGATATTACTTTTGAAAGCTAATAGAAGAAGTTGTTTATTCATCTTTGTAAATCTCTTTTGGAGGATGTGTTTGTAACTTTAATCATAATTCTTTTGACTATGGAATATCTATAGACTCTTAACTCGCTTGACATTTAGTACTTATGTTGATGTGAGGCCGTTGTGCCAATGGTGTAATATTTTGGAAATTGTTGGACGCTAAGATGCAATTATGAAAATGGGAGTTCTTTTGGGTATTGTATGAGATATTGTGAGGATTTTACTATAGAAACCTGTTATATTTATGTTGAAAATTGAGGGTGTGACAGATTGCTCTGATACCACCTGTAATGCCCCAAGCAAACAACTGGCCTAGTACCTAGATTTTGATTCACAAGCCACACTCTTGTTCTAGATTCTTGGAAATTGAGAATTAGCCAAAACTTAAACGGAAAGCTGAAAACTTTTTTGCTATGATACAAAACCAAAAAAAACGAAAAACCCCGACCGAAACTGCAAAAACCAAATACCTCTTCGGTCGATATCGATAGCTCTATATGGAAAACCGAACCGATTTTTTGGTTGTTAAAATCCCCCTAAACCAAACCAACCAAAGCGAAATCGCCCTTACCTGTTGGTATGGATCGGGATCCTCTATGAGGATTATTCTCTGTGAGGATCGTGTGAGGATCTTCATGGGATCCAGACCGTCCATCTTGGTAATTAATGGTTTTGATGTGTTTGTAGACCGGTAAAAATTAACTATTACAAGTCAAAAATACAAACACACCTAGACTATTAATTGCAAAAATGAACGATCTGGATGAAAATCTTCATACGATCCGGATCTGGTATGGCAGGTTGTAGCGAATGCTGAATGGTATTGTTTGATCAAAAAGTCTACACACACATACAATCTATGCACAAATTGTGCATAGATTTCATTGTGGGGCCCACCACGGGTTCCACACAAATGATCCGAATCGTTCATTAAATGTAAAATATTTTTTCAAGGGTTCCTGTAAAAAATAATCTCAATCCGATACCTATAGGTGCTCGATTCAATCATATAACTTTTCATTATCCAAAAATCTAAATGAAAAGTTAAATGGTTGGATGAAGCACCTATAGGTATTGGATTGAGCTTATTTTTTATGGAAACCCTTGAAAAAATGTTTTACATTTAATGAACGGTTCGGATGATTTGTGTGGAACCCGTGTTGAACCCCACAACGAAATCTGTGCACAATCTGTGCACAGATTGCTGTATGTGTAGCAGGACTTTTGTTTGATAGTGAGAATCTTGGCAGAGTCTTTAGGAAGTAAAGGTCAAATCAAATTAAATTCGATAAAGATAAAAGGTCAACTGTAACAGTACAGAATCTTGGTAGTTACAAACAACAATCCCCATTAACAAACGGGATTGTCAAGCATTGAGATTCGGATTAAAAAAAAAAAACATTAATTCATGTGTGGAATCCCGTAACAAGTGTATGATCCCCACAATAACGTTTATTTCGGGTTGGTGATGTGCAGTAATCGTGTAGCATACCTCTGAGCTGTGAATCGTACATTCAATGACTCGAATCTCATTTCGACAACCAACGATTGAGAGTCATTCAGTACCGAGATAAGATCCGACGGCTCAGAGGTGTACAATTTAGTGCTGCGTACACCACTGCACAACACTATTCCCAATTTTAATAATCTGGTGAAAAGTCTCTTAAGACAACGTGATAGTGCCTCAAACCTAAGTAATTACTCAAATATACATGTTTAGTAATTAATATGTATTTGTCCCCTTTTTCTTTATCTGCCTCTTCGTTGGTAACTTTGTAGTACTTAATGGTTTATTTCGAAATTTTACTTTGTCAAAGGAAAATAATCGTTCCACTTATCATATTTTTATTTTTCCATCTTCTCTCTTTTTATTAGTTTTATGGAAACATTATCATTGCATTTCTAAAAACTAATTCAAAAAGTGAAGGATAATAAAACAAACTTTTGGAGCATTTGGTCCATAAAATTGTCACATTACGGTATACATCATTTTGGCACCTTTATCTTGTACTAAAACCCAAAAAAAGAATATAGAGCAAGTGATAACATGTAGAATGCAAAAACCAATTTAATCAGAACTCTAATTTATTTTGCTATAGGTAACCATAACAATTTGTCTATCATTATTTTCCCCCCTTCCTTGTCTTTCTCTTATTCTCTACTCTCCAACGGATTTGAGATCCAACCTTTTCCGGTTTAGATTCTGAAGGAAGTTTTTAAGAATAATGAATAAAAAGAGAGATAAAAAAAATTAATAAGAACTTTGCACATGGATTTCAAAAGTAGGAGTGAAACCATAAGCTGTGACAAAACACACTAGCATGGATTTTGATGTACCCGAAATTAAGGCTCCGTTTGTTACGATATAAAATGTTTTACAATATAAAATGCTTTTCCTGTAAAATATTTTTTTAGAAAATAAATTTCAAACTTTTATTTTTCAGTGTTTGGTTGGCACTTGAAAAATATTTTCAGAAATCAACAAAAAAGTGTAGAAGTGTAACGACCTGGATTTTCGACCCAATTTTTTTAATATAAATTTATATTATTAAATTCATAATTCAATAATTAATTAGATTGAATAATTAAAATATATTATTATGTGTACAATTGATATTATTTACACTATTGTATAAAACATATATTTATACTTTAGATATACAAGGAATCAGTAATTGATATTCATCTCTTATCTTTCCTATCTAAACCCTAATTAGAACTCTATTCAAACCAAGTCTCCACTTCCCTCTCAAATTCTACCACCTCCATCTTTATCCTCCAAATTACATCCCATATTTAAGGAATTTTATTCCCCTATTTCTCTCTTTCTCATCCTATACATACACGTGTCCACATACATTCTCAACTTATACATAAACGCGTTCACATACGTTAGAATTAAAGGAATCCCACCAAATGTGGCACTTGTCCCATATCCCTCTTATCATTATCAGTATCTCTTTCCTTCCTCATTCCATCACTTCCACACTTATCCTCTCACCTTCTTACTATCTTATTCTCTCTCATTATACATACCCACATAAATTTGATAATTTAACACCAGTATATTATTTCACTCCCAATCCTATTGTTGAGTCTAGAATAGAGAGAGAGAGAGAGAGAGAGAGAGAGAGAGAGAGAGAGAGAGAGAGAGTGAGAGAAACGGATTTCTAGATAAAATTCCTCCGTACATCATATTCAGGTTCCCAATCAACCACTACATCACCAAGTATCCACAAACCACCTTTCAATCATTTCGAGCCAGCCCCGAGTCCTCCGTCGCCGCCGCTGGCTTTTTCATTTTGCCGAAATTGTCCGCAAACTAGTACGCACTTTTTTGGCCGGATTTAAGGTAGATTAATCTTTATCCTATTCTCTCCTAAGTATATTTAATCCATGTATATTGATTTTCATGAGTTCTTATGAAGGAAATCGTACCCGTGCATCGAAATCATAAAATCTGAAAATCCTCTGTTTTCCGACGAGTTACTATTCATAGACGTTCGAACTTTTTAAAATTTATACTAATATTATACTATGTCACTTCATGTTGCACTCATGTACGAATCTAACCTTGCTCATCATCATTATTATTATTATTATTTTCTTCATTTTTTTTACACTACTAGTGGGTTAACTCGTATTGTATAGAACTGTGAGTCAAACATATTGCACAATTGTTTGCTCTCTGTTAAGACTAACGTTTACAGTAATTTGGAATGTTAATAGCTATACTTGTTGTAGGTAAAGTAATGGATATACTTTTATAATTATGTAAAGTGATAAAATAAGAGTTAAGTTTCATGTATAATAAAAGAAAAGAAAGAAGTATAAACTTATAAAAAGAAATAATAGAAACGAAAGATTTACATTAACATAACATCAAGAGGACCGTTGTATTTTTATACGATGATCGATTATATATTTTTTTAAAAAGAGTATCAATTGAATATTAGAATTTTACAAATGTAAATTAATTAATTGCACCTTTAGATTTTGATACCGTAAGTTGCCGTAGTGGATCAACTTTATGATTCAATAATTGTATTTTAGTTCTTAAGAAGTTATCCCAGTACGTTATTAAAGCCAAGCTATGAAATTGTTAATGACACCTTTGAAATTAATAAAAACTATAATTAATTTACTTGTTCAACGAACCTTAAGGGCATCGGCTCAATTATAAAATATTATGTGTTTACTTACTCGCACAATATTATTTGATATGTACTTTTATCTCATTGAAATGTATCATGCTATGAATCGAGCAGTTATTGATTATATCATGTTCGACGTGCTAGAATGGACTTAGGTTCACGGGGGTGGTTACGAGTAGATAATCATGTAGACGATGTTAAGTAAATGGAAAATTGTAAAGTGTTGAAAGTGTGAGCGTGTGGATTGTGATTTGAGCCATGGTGATGGCAAGGGTAACCTATGGGGCCCTCTGTTGAAATGGGTGACCTGCGAGACCCAGTGATGAGATATGTTGTGACGCTAATATATGATACGTCATGGGAAGTTTCTCTTCGAGGAAAAGAATGGGTCCCATGAGATGATTGTAGTTAGTGAGATGCCAATGTATGATACGTCATGGGAAGTTTCTCTTCGAGGAAGAAAATGGGTCCCATGAGACGATTATAGTTAGTGAGACGTTAATGTATGATACGTCATGGGAAGTTTCTCTTGGGAAAGAAAATGAGTCCCATGAGACGGTTATAGTTAGCGTGGGGTAGTGGATGTCCGACCCTAATGTACGATACGTCATGGGATAACTCAATCCTCCTGTTATGGTCTTAAGTGAGAACATATTCGGTACATAACTTAGATGCACTCACCTAGGACCTTGGTGCAGGATAAACAAGAGGAAGGGTGGACCCATGAGACGGTTGTAGTTAGTGGATGTGGGAGGAAATGATCTCGTAGAGATAATCCTTAGATTTCATGTAAGATGATGGATAGTAAAGAAAAAGATGATGTGCTATAATTCTGTACCTCTCGTGTATTATCAATCGTGATATTATTGTTATTATTGAATGTTAATTGTAGAGTAAGGGGTTGGTAGGATTGGGATTATTCTACTGGGTAAATTATCACTCACGGATACGTTTGTATCCTAGTAAATCGTTTGCTTCGGCGATCAATTTGCCAAAGGATGCAGGGTTCAATGGTGGAGCTATTTGACACAAGAGAAATATCAAGGGCGGAGACCGAGAATGCTTGGGATCTTTATCAAGACTAGAGTCGCTCTGAAGATGTTTAAATAAAATGTTAGATTCGTTTTTTGTATTTTTTTTTAATGTAGATTTTATATAACGATAAACATGGGCCTAATAGTTTATAAAATTCAATATTTTTTACGTTTAATGCTTCCGAAATTCCTTGGAAAATCAGGGCGTTACAAGAAGAGAGAGAAGGGGCTTAAAAGGTAAAGAGATTTGAAAATATTGGAATTGAACGTGGGTTATGATTGATAATCGATGAAACTAAGCAGTAAGAATTGCAGTAGAAGACAACGGATTCAGTTCGGAAAATAACTTACGGAAGATTTAAGGGTAAGTCTTTTTTATCCAATTAATGAAAAATGTTTTTTCTCATTTTTTACACAACCAAATACCGAAAAATAAATAAAATATTTTGCCGAAAAATATTTTACACCCAAATAAACGGAGCCTAAGAGTACAATATTTTTAGTTGAATGAAAATTATACTACTACTAAATTTCTACGATCATAGCTTTTGGTTGGATAAGTAGGAGTAACTTTTAATTATAATTTCGGAAATTCAAAAAAGTAGTTTTGGAAGATCGGTGGAAGTTGCAAAGACTTCCTTGGGACTCGGTGTAGACTTCAATAATGCAAGGTTCAACCAAGGCAAGACCAAGAACCTGCCAATTAAAAGGATGCACAATACTTTTCAAACTTGGCGGCCAGTCCACACTTCGTATTAATAATGTCTGTCTTTAATTCCACTACACTACCCTCCAATCTGAGTGATTAATGATTATTCAATAGGTAGCAGAACCGCGTGTTGCTTCAGGATTCTTCTCTATGTAGTGTCGGGTCCGATATTTGAATTGCCCAAGTCTAATCTTCCGTTTAGTTGCTCCTAAATATATTTTTTTGCTAAATTTCTAATTTTTTTTTTGTATACATACAATTTTTTTTTTTTTTGGTTGCCCCTTGCCGGGGGTTGTCCTAGCCGGCCGGTTGGCGGGGCTTACCCTCTGGCCAGCCTTGTCTCTATGGAGTATATATTAGTGGGAGTCATGCATAATGCAATGGAGCTGATATTATTGTGTGCTGAAGAAAGACCTGGACCACCATGTGACAGTATTCCTAGAGCTGTTATACTTTTTTCCGTATTAAAATTTTGATTTTTTGTAGAACGCCACAACCATGAATATATATCGTCTATTATCTCTTTTATCGATAGGTCTATAACTTAGACAAGTATATTTTTCTACATACATGCTTCTTTAATTAGGGCATGCACTAATTAATGACTAAACTATGCTTCAATTACATTACCTTTTTTTTCAGATTTTTTTTTTTAATTTATATGAAAGAGCAAGAAATTGTATAGATATATTGATACAGTTTACAACCGAAAACAGCCAAACATACGGCTACACCATAGAAAAGGAAATAGGGAATATCACTAGCATTGTTAGGGGGTGTTTGGGAGGCAATTTATTGCATTTTCATTTTCCCATTTTCTACTTTTGGGTGTTTGGCACAACCCACCCAAAACACATTCCACCAAAATGAATTCTCGTTTTTGGTTGTTAGAGAAGAAAAGCCAAAAGTAGGGTAGGAGGAGCTTTTTCCATTCTCATTTTTCCATTCTTAATTTGGGTTGAAGCTAAAAGACTCAATTGTCCTCCTCCTATTTTGATAATAACTATAACCCCTGTACTTCGTTGGGTAAAACAGCTTTGATTTCATTATTTCTCTAGGAAAATAATACTCCGTAATGCACTGGAAATAATAATGAATAATAATAGTACAACTCCAAACTGAATAACGTGAAGATGCATTCTTTTTTTAGTGGGATTTGAGTATAATTGTTATTTTAGTTTAAATTGTTTCTTTTTTGCTTTTACTCGGTTGGAAATATGTGATTCTTCCTAATTAGCAAAAAATAAAAAAATTGGATAGTTTCAGTTAAGGGGTACATAAATGTTAACCGCAAAAAAACAATAATAAAGGCTAAAGGCAAAAAGAAATAAATATTTGTACACTTTATAAAATAATAATAAAGGCCAAGGGCAACTTGGTAAAAAGTCAATCCATAATTCATTTTCATCATTCATCTACCAAACACTACTTTGTTCTAAAATACATTCTGCACATATCTTCCAAACACTTCTTCATTTCCAAAACGCATTCTAACCATAATCCAAAAAGCTAAAAAGCCAAAAAATTGAAACTGAAAAGTCAAAAAGTAGGCTC
Organism: Rhododendron kiyosumense; assembly: GCA_019656275.1. Classification (NCBI taxonomy): domain Eukaryota; kingdom Viridiplantae; phylum Streptophyta; class Magnoliopsida; order Ericales; family Ericaceae; genus Rhododendron; species Rhododendron kiyosumense. Next base: position 10,264 of record BPLS01000486.1, on the reverse strand, counting down.
CCAAACACCCCCTTACAAAACTGCTGAATTCATGTAACTGTTGATTGCGTGAACGTCGACAGTGCCCGCCTAACAAGATAGAAAGGTACATATAATTCAAATATTTATTTCACATTCAAAGATAACATTCGTTAATGAAAAGAGAAGCGTTAATAACTCACTTTTTGGAAAAGGTTTGCATAATCTTTTTCCTAACAAGATATTATGAAAAAAAATAAAAGAAAAAAACAAAATAGACAAAATGAAACAAATTCGATAAACTTACGTACTTGATTTCCTAACCTTATTCTCTTCTTCGGTAAGTGTTGTGTACCAATCTCATTTTCTTTTCCGAGATTGGTACACAATGTACGCTTTTCAATACTAAGTAGAGAAATAAATTTATCAATCTCATTTTCGTAAATTTGAAGTAAGAAAGTTAATTATAGTACCAAAAAAAGTGGCGTTATATAAAATCCAAAGATTAAGTGGGAAGTTGTTGTATGAACAGGCCACACGAGGAAATTAAGGCCATTAAAACAACTTCATTCTAACAAACAAACAAACAAACAAAACAGAAGGAGGAAAATTACAAATAAAAAAGCACAACATGTGAAGCAAAACTACAAAATCAAAAAGACAAATTTAGTCTCCGCCGATCAACAAAAAGACTTTAAGGTCTCCCTATGCGTCCAATTGACATAGCTTTATTGAGGTCATCATGTGTTTCTTTCCCTCAAAATCAGTCAAAAAGCTGAAAACAACTCCGCCTCACAGAGGAAAGATCGACAAGAGAAAGAAAGAAGCAACAGCCGATCGAAAGGGAATTGTATTGACAAGTCGATTTGTTGGTGGGAAAAATGTTGTAAAGAAAAAGGCTTAATTACTTGTTGCCTCCTTTTATTTATACACATTTTTCATTTTACCCCCTCCTACTATAGGACGTTACAACTTACCTCCTTTATCTTCTAATTCTTAACACATAAGGCCTGCCGTTAGTCTGCAATCCAAAAAATTGTCAAATGGGCATGTGCATGTCACATGATTTGTAAACAAGAAAAAATTATGTGCTCTAATTTTCAATCCATTTGAATCGGTGTAAAGATCTTATTTCTCTGATCATTTTATCTTAAAGGATCATAACTAATTTTTGGCTATAGAACTCTCGTTAATTAGTCCTAAGAAAGTAGTAGAACCAAATATCTCTTAGGACTAACTAACGAGAGCCCTAGAGCCAAAAATTAATTATGATCCTTTAGAATAAAATGATCAAATAAATAAGATCTTTACACTGATTTAAACAGATTGAAAATTAGAACACTTAATTTTTTTTCTTTTATACAGATCATGTGATATGCACATGCCCCTTTAACGATTTTTTAGATCCCAAACTAACGGCAGGCCTTATGTGTTAGGAATTGGAAGATAAAGGGGGTAAATTGTAGCGTTCTATAGTAGAAGGGGTAAAGTGAAAAATGTGTATAGATATAGGGGACAATAAGTAATTAACCCAAAGAAAAAATAGCAATGTTGCGACAATACCGGTTTGATGTTACTGTGATAATAACTGAAATCGAGAGTATTGAATTAAATCTATCTCAATTTTTTGATGTAGAAATATTTGCTTGGATGAGATACTAGATTTCGCAAAGCTAATTAAAGTTGATGTCAAATTTGACGGGAAAGCTATTTGACAGCAACTATACTTTAGCTCTTACCGGTGGTACTGCAGCCCCACGTTTTCATTTTTTGGGTGAAATTGACTTTGTCAGCCGCAATAGCTCATGAGTGGACTTGCTTTAAAACATACTCCCTTCTTTTCAAATTCTTTGTCCGATCCGTAAAATGGAGTATTAAAAATACTCCTTACGTTCCTTTTTTATTATTTATTTTCGTTTTTCGTGCCGTTCTTTTAACGCTTATATCTTTCAATATGAATCTCCAAAAATATACAATATGAATCTTGTTTGATAGTTCTCGATTAGATCTATAATACAAAATTATGAAAAATATTGGAGATTGAGAGATATAAGCGTTGAAAGAACGGCACGAAAAACGAAAATTGACTATAAAAATGGAACGGAGGGAGTAATACAATTTTTGCAAGAAAAAATCAAAATTTTTTCAACAACTTACTAAATATCAATGAGTATTTTTAATTTGTGAAAAAAATTTGAATTTTTTCTTGAAAATTGTATTATTTTTAACATTCCGTTTTGCAGACCGGACAAAGAATTTGGGACGAAAGGAGTACACAAATTTCCACAAACACTCATATGCACGCACATTTGAACATACTATGACCGTGTGGAGTGTGTGTGACTCCTTAAATTTTTGGTATTTTTTGTTTGGAAAAGGCTATAATACATATTCCTTATTTAGATGTGTATCCTATGCATCTCGATAATGTTATGGTTCATATAGAGAAAATGTTATGAATCATATTACTGAAAATATCTTTTCGTTACTAAAACCATCTAAATTTTTTTTAATTAACGTTGCCGAAAATCGGAGGACCACTATCTACACATGCATGAATATAGGTACAATGATCGAGCTAGCTTCACAGTTCACATGCTATATATGCGTGGGGCCTGGCTACGTGTCCAGACTGTCCAGTGCATTAGGAAACACCATCACCATAAACTCCCTAGAGTTTACCATGCGCATGCAATTAATGCATGGTCAAAAACTGTTACTAGAATAGTAATCCTACTAGTACTGGTGGATTGATCATTCATCATCCATGCTGCTGGCAGCTGCTGCACAGGAGCGGACCGAGTGAGTAAGGGGCACTGTCGATGCTTGAGCTGCTAGCTCCAAATCAACTGTGTTTGTAAATGATAGATGTTCATTTGCATGTTTTTCACCCTTTACATCGATAACAATATCATGGTCATTCAAATCAATGTGTCTTTATCCTATGAGGGAGGGCAGATGACGCTTGTCGTGTTAGTACATTAGCAGACAAATTATGTAAAATTGCCCCGTCCTTGTTCCCCAAAGACGAAATTGGTTGGTATTACTTATTAATTGTTACTCTTCAAGTGGTGTTATATTTTGTTTTATAATTGAGGTGTCCGAATCAGCTTACGACAATGATCAGAACCGTTCATTTTTTAGAGCTCACCGAGAACTTTCACCACATTGAAAATCAAGTTTTTTTTTTTTTTTTAACAGTGATATTTTTTTATTAATATTTGAAAGTGATTACAAAGACTAGCATGAATAATTAAGGAGAAAGACAACAGTTGCCCATTCAAGACCCAAACCCTTGATTGACAAGATCGATGCCAACCAATGAGACACTCCAAGGAACAAAGTCCAACACCTAAGAGACCTTAATGTCTAGATAAAACAATAAACGCAAATAGGATGCAGTCCAAACACCAAAGAAGGCTTAAAAGCCCAAGAACAAGTACCGGATAAACTCAACAGATAAAGCCCAAAACACACGCAAACCCTTAACTAATCAAAATGCCACCGCTGCGAAGCACCCAAAAGATCGTCGTGAACTCGCCGGTCCTAAAAACGATCTAAGAATCTCCTACAGCAAAACCTAGCCCAAAAAGTCGCAAAACCTAACCCAGACCGCAACAAACACCTCAACCGCCCTCTTGTTCCCCTGTTCAAACACCCAAAAATACGCTGCCCACACCACCAGCACAGTTGCCCAAATCGCCACCCTAAACGCCTCTAATCGGATACCGTTTGATATGATCTCGAAATGCATCTTTAGATAAGTATGTCAAATGGGTTGTAATACTTTATTGCACACTTTTTTAAAATAAGATTAATGCATTTTGAAATCATATCAAACGGCATCCAATCCAATTGATTTATAACATGGTTAATGTTCTCGACGAGTTCTAAAAAGTGAACAGTTTTGATCATTATTGTGCAAGCACATTAAATTAAGATTATTCATTGCACCAACATTGCTCCTCCGCTCACAAAAGTTAGCAATGCTCATAGATCACTGAATAACTTCTCGCATATGATTAAGACAATCGATTGGCGATACCCTAGCGAGACGAAAGTTAATTACGCGAACAAGCGTTTGCTCCAAAATGAATTAACATTTTTGGAGGAGAAAATTTCAAAATGGCACATAAACTTTGCACCAAATGTCACAGAGACACATGAATTTAAGTTTATTTCAATTAAACACTTATACTAACAAAATCCCAAATTTAGACACCTGAATTTAAGTTTATTTCAATTAAATACATGTACTAACAAAATTCCCAAATTTAGACCCCCGTCGTTATACTTCATCCCAAAAATTGCTAACATGGTATCTCCAACCTGTTTTAGTTGCCACATTGCACTGTTTTCAACAAGAGACGATGAAGTTTGCCTATGGGTTTCGCTTGGGTGTATCATCACTTGTTAGAAACATGTGCAATGGGATAACTTAAACGGATTGGAGATGCCATGTCAGTAATTTTTAGGACGAAGTATAACGGCGGGGGTCTAAATTTGGGGATTTTGTTAGTAGATGTGTTTAATTGAAATACACTTAAGTTCAGGTGTCAAAATTTGGAGATTTTGTTAGTACAGGTGTTTAATTGAAATAAACTTAAATTTAGGTGTCTCTGTGACATTTGGTGCAAAGTTCAGGTGCCATTTTGAAATTTTTCCTTTTTGGAGAGAGAATTCTATTCACATATTTCACTAGTAACAATCACCTTCTAATCTTCTATATATGTTGGTATATATATTCACAATAAATGCTTCTATCAAAATTATGAAAATCATATTCACGAGATAGGTATATTCCGATTCGCCCTTTCACCACTGGCCAACCAAAATAGAGATATAGAACTTGGTAGAAGATGATCTTAGGCCTTTTTCTTGTTGTTTCTTGCATCGTTATTGTTCTTTGTACGTGCGTTTGTACTTGGTTTATGAATGCAATATATGACATGTTTCAGGTTCTCATAAAATAAAGAGAGAGAACGCACCATCAACACGTCGACGTGCTGTTGCATCAAAACAATCTTTATAATCATTCTAATAAAATCTCTATCGGTCTTGTATAAAATCTCTATGGGCCAGACCAGCAGTGAAGAGATGCACAATCTCATGCATCAGGTATGGAATTACACAGGATAATAGTGGCCGGATTAATAGTAATATTTAACCCTAGCCTCATGGTAGTGTATTATGTGTATATTTTCACACTTTGTCGATCAGCTCATATATTCAAGTCTTGTTCAAATCAGAGTATATATATGAGCAGCACTATAACTAAATATCCAATTCAATTATTCTCTTACCATTAAACAAATCGCCAGAAGTCACTTAAAATTTGTCATCTGTAAATACTTATTTTTAGTATATTATCCCACTATAATAGTACAGCATATATGTTTTTGTGTGAGCAAGATATATATTTGAGCTACAGCTAGAGCACGGACATTGTAGTAGTTAATTTGCATCATTTTCCCCTTCTATTTAGGACAAAAAACATTTCCCTGTTTTCCTCTCCATCTATTTAGGATTATATATATATTTTGATATATCCTCTACAGACCCATGAAATTTGACTGACACACTTCAAGTAATTTCCATATGCAATAAAAGACTTGTAAATATTATCATTATCAAAAGTGACAAAAAAGCCCCTGGGAGAACAAATTGGGGGAAATAATTTCCACGCTCCCCGATCTTATCTGCAGTCATGAACTTCAACTGATGTGTGTAATTTTAAAAAATAAAACAAAATTTCTATGTGTATTTAGAGGAAATGGAAGCCTGGAAATCATTTCTCTTAGTATTGTTTGTTGTTAGTACAAATCGCAAGCAGCGCGTGATTAAATTATGATTATTCATTGCACTAATAGCATTGCTCCTCCCCTCACAAAAGTTAGCACTGCTCTTAGATCACTGAATAACTTCTCGCACATGATTAAGACAATCGATTTACGATTTCTTAGAGGCCAAAGTTTAATTATGCAAACAATTGCGTTTGCTCCAAAATGAATTAGCATTCTTGGAGAGAAAATTATATTCACATATTTTCACTAGTATAAAAATCACCCTTCTAATCTTCTATGTTTGGTATATGCAATATAAATAAATCTTCCCAACAAAATTATGGAAATCATCTTCACGACATAGGTATATTGACTATATTCCCATTGCTATATACCCTGCAGGTATATTTTCACCTCATTTGTATGACTAATGAACATGAGGGGCGGACAGCCAGACATAAGGGGTGCAGAGGTGCCCAGCTCTTGTACAACTCTAAATATTAACTACTACTTATGTTAATTTTTTAAGTTAATTAAAAGGGCAAAGTCTACTTTGACTCCCTATGGTTTAGGCCATGTGCGAATACACCACCTATTGTTCAAAATTGTACATATAACACTCTATGGTTTGTGAAATGTGCAGATACACGTCCTACCGTCATATTTTCCATCTATATTAACATAATTTAAAAAAATATATAAGTGGAAAAATATCTTTTTGCCACCCAAATCTAATCCGAGCCATTCATAATGTACTAATCATAGAGTAGAGCATCTCTGTAAAAAATCAACTCAGTCAGACATCAATAACTTAGTGATCTAATTCTTTTTAAAATGAATGATAAATTTAAATTTGAAAATTTACTTCCCAATAAATTTGATTCGATCACGAGGTTTTTATTTTTTGATCGACTTGAATTTTGGTATGGATGTAGTACTCGTCAAACTCTACAATATCAATAGTTCAGATCAAATTTTGATACATGGGATGCATTGGTTAGACTCAAGGAAAAAGACGAATCAAGGGAGAAGATGAGGGCATATCGGACTTTTAATGCTATGTATGTTAATATAGATTAAAAATATGATGGCATGGGGTGTGTCTGCACATTTCATAAACCACAGAATGTTATGTGCACACTTTTGTACCATAGGAGATATATCCGCACATGGCCTAAACCACAAAAGGTCAAAGTGAACTTTGCCCAATTAAAAAATAATGAAATTGGTCATTGCAAGTTCCTTTGTTGAAAAATCCCCAAAATTCTAATATCCATGTGGAAAGAAACTCTCTAAAAATTTAATTTCTTGACCATTTCCTTGGTTGAACCAAATTTGCAAATGAAATATTCGTTCAAAAATGAAACTAACAACTTTTAAAAAGACAAGAGACCAAACTCTCATAGATCAAACGACAAGTCGTCTTTTGATTTGAAGAGACGGAAGAAAAACAAAACAAAGACAAAGGTATAAAAGAAGATGTTTAGAACTAGTACCATGACCTTCCTCTCCCTCTCCGCCGTATAAGAGTATGAAACCCTAGGGGGAGGGGGAGGAAGACGAAAGATATTTGTGGTGGCTAGAGAGAGAGAGAGAGAGAGAGAGAGAGAGAGAGTAGATACTGGAATTGAATGGTTGAGAACTTAAAGTTTATTTAGGTAACTATGAATTTGCAATGTATCCATGCATCGGCTAAATTTAACAAGAAATTATTCCACAATTCTAGAAAACAGAGAAGTAATTTTACTGCATTGAGAAATCAATCCAAGTTTTGTTTAACCAATTATTTGGGGATAGTGATTTTCGCGCTCCAAATTTTACCGCAAGCGCTCCACTTTTTCGTTTTTACACTGTGGTATTGCTGTCAATACCACGGTGTAAAAAATAAAAAGGTGGAGCGCCTGCAGTAAACGGAGGAGCGCGAAAATCAGTATCCTTATTTGGTGGACGAATAGCGTAATTTAGGGTTTCTCAAGAGGAAATAAACATACAATGATGCCTATTAGGAAAACTAAGCCAAAAGAAACCAAAAAAAAATTCATTCATTTTTTCAGGAAATGATTTTTTGCACTCCACTATCTTAAAAATGAATTGAAAATTTGTATTTTAATGCATTGTGAAATTGTGTTTTAGGTTTTAAGTGTTGGAAGATAAATTTGATAGAACCTTTATAGAAAAGTGAAATGCATATATCAATTTCCTCTCCCCTTCAGTATATTGAAGATTCAAACTTTAAGTATGTGTTTGTGATTGTTAATTGATATGTGCACCTCATAAGCTTCTTTTCGTTTACAAATGAGTCGTGGTAGCCAAACAACCACCATTCTAATAGTGGTGGGTGGTCCAACAAAAAAACAAATAAAAAAGCATCAAATTAATTAAACTAAATCCCTTCCTCATCCATGATGATAAAGTCATTGTGAATATTGTTATCTAAGAGGATCATGCTATGAATTCACAAAAAGATGATTGAGGTGCCAATTAACTATAACAGGTTTGAATTTCTTGAATTTCCATTTCACATTTTGTTATTCTTCTACATGTTTTTGCATTCTTTTTGCATATTTTAGTATACCTTTACACCTCAATCCCTATCAAATGGGAGTGATTAGCATTCATTATTTAAATTGTGCAAAACCATTATAAATGATTCAATATGATTACTAACCAACCTTTAAAGATTGAGGGAGGCTAGTAATAGCCTAGTTGGTGGGATCTCTCACCAAAAGTAAGATCCATGGGACTAAGCTGTCGAGCCCTTTTACAAACTTTGAGGCAAGAACCTCCATCTCATTTTGATCTTTTTATAAGTTGCTGAATTATACAAAAGGCCTAAAAAAGGGCAATTGTGGCACCAACCCATTTGAGTTTGTTCTCACCACTTTCATAATTGGCATCTTATGGTCCAACTTCAACACCCTGCCTCCCTCTCTCTCTCTCTCTCTCTCCATGCCACATTCTCCCACTTTTCTCAACCTTCCTTTTGGTGAAGAAAACAATATTTGCTACTTTCTCTTCTTTTTGTACAAGCCCTTCTCTTTCATGCTTTGTCAGTGAGCTAGTGGTGGTGGACTTGGAGGGGCCAGAAATGATTTCTTTTTTTACCCGGCCCTTTGAGTTTTCATGTTTTTTTGGATCAGCTCTAGTGTGTCTTTGGGACCCATGTCCTTTGACGAGTATGTAATTAACAAAAATCTGTTAACAACTAGGCTAGCTTTAGTAGGGATCATACTGATCTCTAATTCACCTTTAACTTTGGAAATGAATTAATTTTTTCGGCGCTACATTAAGTAATGCTAGTGGTTGAGGCGCTAATTTGGGAATTCGACTCTTATAGCTCCTGTTAATCACAAGTGGGCGTATGTGTGACCAAAGGGCATTCCTCCAAGAGATCGTAGGACTAGTAATGTTGAATTTCACGAGAGCCAAATGTTTAAAAGTTTGCGGCAACTAGAGGTTTATTGGGTCGTTAACTTCGGAACCCTGATATTAGTCTAGGTACTGCGAGCAAGCTTATCCGGTCCAAACACCCGAATATCAAAAAATAAAAAAAACTGCAACTTCTGTTTTTCTTATTGCTTTGGGTTGATAACAAGAAACGAAGTATTTTGTTTACGACCAGTTAGCTATAGCTTAGTCCATGTTTATAGGACACTATCTAGGTTATTGACTTTAGCTAGTCGATGTTTGCGCAAGTTGCCCGCACACCTGATTATTAAAAAAAACCATCTGAATTGATGATTTCGGATGAATTGTCAGCAAGCTTAATTATGATCGAGAGATTAGTTAGGGTTGGCGTGTATTTGGTATATCTAACTTAACTAACGCCGCAATTAGTGATCGATTTTAGCATAACAATTTGTTATTCCAAAAACCTTATATAAAAACTTTAATGAAAAAGGCAGGTTCATTTATTCTGAGTTTAGGCAGCTAACTAGATTCGGCTTGGTACTGTTCAAAAGTTATTAATCACATGGGATTGGGATAAAAGAAGAATTAACAAAGGAGACCCGCGAAGCACTTTATAGTCGAAGTGGCATTGCCTCATGCCCTCAACCTCTTCATGGCCCAATTATTGAGTTCTCTTGGAGTACCATGTGAAGATTGCGGATTTGAGCTATGTGGATGGTTGGGGTGATCCAGAACAACATGTTGGGCCATTCTTAATGGGTTTCGTCCCGAGCTCAAAAATATAATTTGAACAATTCATTTCGTAGACATCAATGAGTGTAATAGGCATTTTAGATAAAATAGATCGAACATCGATAACTCAGTTATCAAACCAAATTATATTGGAAGGGCATATTTCAAATGGTACGAGTAATTAATTTTCATAATAAGTGTGATTGCATACTAGATTATGATGTCCAATTAATTTGATTTTTTTTAAAGCTATTCTACTCGTCGAGATCTATATATGAACGGTCATCATGCAAATAGTGATGTTTTGAATCCAAATTATCCTTTAGAATAGAGATTGTAGCGGGCCGAGTTCAACTATGCTCCACAACCACCGACAGCTG
>BPLS01000485.1:0-14011 GCA_019656275.1 Rhododendron kiyosumense | reverse complement strand
GCAGATTGAAGGAAATCTTTTGCTCCTGGTGAAAAACATGAAGCAGGAAGGACATTAGCATTGTTACTTTCGTTTCTGGTAGCACTCGAAGTCATGTGCTTATGATTGTGCATAAAAGTTTGTATATATCGTATATGAGCTTACTGCCCATGAGTTCTTCCTCGTCAATGTCATCGGGGACACTATAGCTTCTACCAAGAGACTCTTGGATCATTGCTCACCTATCAGATCCATCATCTCATCTTCTAAGTTCTACAAATAAGCACAATCAAGCCCACATCATAAGAATTTTCCAATCAAGCACAATGGATCAGGAAAGAGTATCCTTGAAAACCTGTACATACATCTACATCTTGAATCTTCACGGTCTTCATCATCCCTTTCAACTCTTTGTTTGCTGATTTCAAGGCTAACATCTGCAAACAATACAACAAGATTAGTTGTGGGCCTGTGCCGAATTAAGTTGTGATTGCATCAGAGTCAATAAAAAGAGGCCACTAGGGCATCCATATGCTCAAAAGCCAAGATGAAAACTTATCATGAACTCCAGAGAATCTAGGAAACAATCAAACTCCACATATTAGACTGAAATCCTTCCCCATGGAGAAATAGTTATAGCACTTCCTCTCACGAGGTAGGCAAGCAGTTACGATTGAGGTACAGAATAAGCTCTGCCTCAAAAGCCTTAAACAATGGCCCCAGCGCGCTACCAAAGCAGTTTCGATTGCTGAATATGCTGCAGACCCGCAACAAACATACTAGATCTAGCCCAGGGAATCTACATAATATGTGCAACAAGGTCACTAGTCAGATGTTACGATAGCAAAAGGTCAGGTTAAAGTTAAAGTGAGTCTTAAACATCTCTCATTTGTAAAAAAAATTTCACCAATACTATGGTAGGTTTCATCAGTGAGTCAGTGACAAGGCCCCGCTAATTGTACTGCGCCATTCCTATGCCAGAATTTGAACTTCCTACATTAAATCAGGCTCCATTGATGTGCATGTAAATTTTGACTAGCTAAAGGCCAACCTGTTAACCACCAGTTTTGGTGTAATCGAACCAAACCGGTTTCCGACGGTTTGTGTTAGCATTCGCACTCAAGTGAAGCTATACTTAGTCAACTGTCTCCGAGACCATCACAGGAAGTAGATCATATTTTTTTTACAGTAAAGGTATATGTACACAACACTCAACCACAACCAGTAGCGGATCCAGAAACTTGACGTCGGAAGGGGCACCAACTAATCATAAGCTAACACTTTTCCTTTTCAACTAAACATTATGTAAGCTAGCATTCATCCTTAAGTACAAAAACTCATGATTTATACTTCGACAAAGTTTCTAAAAATAAGCAGAAAATTTAAATAACTATCCCGGATGTTTTTCATACATAATAGTAAGTCATAGGAGTATCAGACTTAACTCCTAGTTTCCACATCCTATCAACATCTTTAATTTTTCATCGCATAATTAAAAGCATACAATCAAAAACCCTAGGAGTTACAGAAATCCTGATCATAATCCATAGATCAGCATACAAGTTGGGATGTTTCGATAACTTTTTTTTTTTTCTTAAATCTCAAAGAGCACGTTTATTTATTTATACAAGATGGTGAGCTACACAACGTAACGTGGCCATTCCACGAACATCAAAAGAAAGCATTGGGATACAAAATGGGAAACAGGAGGGAATAAATGCGAAGTTCCGTCATACGCCAATGCCTTTATTCCCAACTATCAGTGACAAAGTTTGCTTCCCTAAGATGTATCAATAACTTTCAAACTATTAAGAGGTGCGTAACCAAAAGTCCAGGGATCACATGCCCAACCTGACACGAATGTGCAATCCACCTTTAATTCCTTTTGACAGGTGCTATTCGTCCTATTCCCGCGTTAATAGCTTGGAAGAAAGCGCGACGCCTTCTTGTCCTATTCTCGCGTTAATAGCGTGGAAGAAAACGCGATGCCATGGCTTGTCCTATTCTTGCATTAATAGCGTGGGAGAAAACGCCATGCTGTTGCTTGTCCTATTCCCGCGTTAATAACGTGGAAGAAAACGCGATGCCATGGCTTGTCTTGTTCCCGCGTTAATAGTGTGGGAGAAAGCACCATACCGTTACTTGTCCTATTCCCGCGTTAATAGCGTGGGAGAGAAAGTACGACTCCGTGGCTTGTGTGGAGTCTTTCTTAGGGCCTTAGGCTGCTGGAGATGGCATCTTGCGTGGGCCCACTCTGTAGCGTTGATCCTTGAATTTCGCTGAACAACCCTAGATTTTGTTGTTGGGCATCTCTCTCTTTTTCTCTCTCTCCCCGTGATCCAATGGCTACGGAGATGGGCGATATACCGCTGTCGCCGCCACTCCCGGAAGAGGTATTGGTAGAAATCCTGTCGAGGCTTCCGGCGAAATCCCTCCTGCGATTCAAATCCGTCTGCAAAACCTGGTTCGCTCTAATTCAAAACTCCCATTTCATTGATTTGCATTATTATCACCGTAATCGCATTACCAGAAAGAATGATTCCATCCTTGCCGTCCGATCCATCACAACCGCAGAACCCCAACAGCAGCACAGTAGTATTTATGATGAGAATAATGAAGTTGTATTATCCTTGTACTCTTCCGAAACCCCGACGACAACTACATCATCAACAAACCCCGTTCGATTGCCATCTGATCTTTTCGGCCCTGGCTTGACCCTTCACGGTGTTGTGCAAGTGTTCGGCCCTTGCAATGGCATAGTTTGCTTAACCGATAACGTATACATTGTTTTATGTAACCCTGCCACCAGAGAATTCAAGGCGGTCCCTGTCCCGCCCTTTTCGTACCCGCGAGGACTCAAGTCCCTGACTAAGGGAATTGGATTCGGATACGACTCGCAAGATGATAACTACAAGGTAGTCAGGATCATCGAGCTTTTCAACGACGACGAAGATGTTTATGTTCACGATTCTCAAAGGGTCCAAGTATTCGACTCGAGTAGTGATTCTTGGAGACAAGTCGACGCCAGTGTCCCACTTTGTGTGACGCATTTTCCTTGCTTTGAAATGTTCTTCAATGGGGCTTTTCACTTTTACGGCTGTGCTGACAATCATGACCCGCTTACTGAATCCATCTTAGCATTCGATATTCATCAGGAGGTGTTCCGACAGATTCCATTCCCGGTTGTTTGCTCCCTCACGGAGGAGCAAACTTACTATAGTCTTTCAGTCTTGCATGATTCGCTTGCTCTGATCGTTTACGAACCGGAACCAATTGAGAGACAGTTCGACATATGGGTGATGGCTGAATATGGGGTAAAGGAGTCTTGGACTTATGTATACAGTATCGGACCGCTAGTAGGAATCCACGGGCCATTGACATTTTGGAAGGATGATGAGTTGCTCATGGAAAGTAGCACTGGGCAGCTGGTGTCATGCGACCTCAATACCCAAGAAATTAAGGAACTTCCGGTCCATGGAATTCCAAGTTCGTTACAGGTTGTTTTGTACACAGAAAGCTTAATGTCAATCAAAAGTGAAAACACTTGGTGCGGACAGTAAGATGGTCTGATTCCGCCTTGGTCCTTCGTATTTGCCTTTTTTCAGGGTCATTTTTGAATTATGGTTTTTACTTTTATTACTAGAGACTTGTTTGACGAACTGTATTTTGTACTTCTGTTTCCAGGAATGTATTTTGTTTTCCGTGAAACCTCCTGAAGATTTATGTGATGTTTGTTTAATAGATTGACTCCAAAAAGGTAAAATACTAGTAGTAGAAAGTATTATGTGATGACAATTTGTCACACACTTGTGTTAACATTTGAGAAGTACATAACTAATCGAAATCAGCCAGAACTAGTTCAAAGAAAGTGGCCATACTCAACAAATAAAGGATATCCTACATAAATTCCAGTTACTTTTCGGTTTAGCTTCGCTATTCTATTCGTTTTCAAAAGCAACGTGGAACAATTAATGTTAGGTGATATTCGCAACTTCTATTTCGAGAAGTAAAGGTTGATAGTCATCGCAACTTATTCATAAATCTTGTTGTTGTCGCGTTGGCTAAAATTTGTCAATGTAAAATGTCATATTAAGTACACAAGGCTCAACCACCAGATATAATCTAGCCTTACACTGTTCTTTGCCAGAAGCTAATGTATTCTCAAAGAATGTTTGGGAAGAAATAAACCTTCAAATGGGATTGTAGCACATGAATAACAAAAAGAAGTGAAGAGCTCAAGAGAGAAAACAAAATATGTGTATCTATATGAAACATGCATGTGTATGCTGTCTTTGAAATCTGTAAATAAAGGCTTACAGAGTAAATAATTCCCTCACATTTCAATCACTCTTATAGGCTAAAAACGAGCTTGTGTCAAAGTAACTGCAAGCCAATGCCATTCCAGAGGACGTAGGATCCGAGAATGCCAACTGAACTCTAATAATTTGAAGAGCTTAAAGGCCAAAGTGCAAAGTTTAAAAGAACTTAAAAGGCCAAAGGCCCAAGTTTAAAATCGGGCTGATGCATTATGGTTTGTTGGATAACGGGCCATGTTAATTCTGGTTTCATGATCGAAGACAAGGCCCAATTAATTAAAATTCAAGTGAAGCAAGGGATTCGGCCTTGTTTGCATAATTATCCGTTTTGGTTGGGGAGAGGCCCATGATTTGAGAAGGACGGCTGTGGTCAAATGGCCCATTTTCCCTGAATACGACGAAAAAAGGGTGAGGGGCGGTTATACGAGCAACAAATATGCTAGGTTTACAAAAAAAATCCTATGAATCAATATGTTCGTTCGTTTTCGTTCTCTTCTTTCCCATATGGTTGTTGGGAAATTTTAAGTCCTCTTCATTGAGGCAAAAGCTCGAACCTTCTTGTGATATTGTCCTTGTTGGAAATCAGCCCATGTATTAAAGGGACCCATGTGCGAAAGGGAAAAGGCATTCGAAGTCAAGGCTTGGATTGGCTTTGGCAGCCATCGTAGACCTCTCAAGTCTCAAGCCCACACCAAGGATTTGGAAAAATCTGAAGAGCTTTTATTGCTCTTGGCAGTTTTTTCTCTTCCATCTGGAGAGAGACGGAGAGAGAAATGTGGGGATAAGAGAGTGAAAAACGTGGGAGGGAGAGAGAGAGTATGTGTTTTTATTTATCTATAACTTTTTTGATTCGTCTTGTCATAATCCACAACTGATAACCAATTTTAACTTTAAAATTTAAAATACAAAAAATCAAAATTTTTTAAACTTCTGATACCGGGGTAAGATTCAAAAATAATTTTAACTGCTTACGATAATTTTTGAATACTTTTCCTAGAACGAAACCCTCGGGGATTGTAACTGATCGAAGACCCAGATGTACTGTGGAAAAAATACCGTATCAATTTTCCAGAACGATCAGTGTGGGATAAATATTTTTTCTTCCAGAGCAATCAGGCAAAGTCGATAGATATTTTTGAAAGAGAATTTTCGATAGCCTTTAATGATTGAAAACCAATTCAAGAGTTGGGCAGGCAAGGGTGGCTGGGAATTGAATAAGGGAATTAATCGAGTACGAAGCCCTTCATTTTCCTCCAAACCTGTATTATCCGGTCACGTCATCAAATGGTACAAAGAAATGGAAGATTCACGTCACGTGCTTGGTGGTTCTGCCCTTTAACTTGGTTAAACTAGCAGTACGGGCTCGTTTCAGAACAGGTTTAAGAGCTTATTTTTTGTTTAATAACAAGGCTTGTTTCGCAAAATAAGGAGTAAGTACTTATTTTTTGGTTAAGATAACTTCAAACTCAAAAA
Organism: Rhododendron kiyosumense; assembly: GCA_019656275.1. NCBI lineage: Eukaryota > Viridiplantae > Streptophyta > Magnoliopsida > Ericales > Ericaceae > Rhododendron > Rhododendron kiyosumense. The sequence continues at coordinate 8,243 of BPLS01000485.1, read as the reverse complement.
TTATGTGTTTACCAAATAATTTTCCTATCAATATGGATCTTGGTTGATAGATCTCATTGAGATCTTTAATACGGTGCAAAAAAAATTAAAAAATTAAGGGCAAATTTCACTCAGACCCCCTGAGGTATCTGACAATAACAGAAAGTACCCCTCAGTTTTCAAAAATGACAGAAACATCCCTTACTTTACAGTTTGGGTTTCATTCCGTTAGTTTCCGTTAGTTCCGTTAGTTAAATGGACGGAAAATGTACGGAAATGTACGGAAAATGAAATTTACAATTTTATTTAGTTCTACACCTATCTTAGGACTCTCATTAAAAGTCCTAGAGTTAAAAATTAATTATAATCATTTAGGATAAAATAGTTAAAAAAATAAAATCTTCGCACCGATTCAAACGGATTAAAAATTGGAGCACTTAAGTATCTGCTCTTTATTTGGTTCTATGGTTTTCTTAAAGTTCTCATTGAAAATCCTAAAGCAAAAAATTAATTATGACCCTTTAGGATAAAATAATCAGAAAAATACGATTTTCGCACCAATTCAAACGGATTGAAAATTTGAGCACTTAAGTATCTCCTCTTCGTTTAGTTTTACGGCTATCTTAGGGCTCTTATTGAAAATCTTAAAACCAAAAATTAATTATTGCACTTTAAGATAAAATAATAAAAAAAAAATAAGATCTTTGGGCCGATTCAAATAGATTGAAAATTGGAGCACTTAAATATTTGCTCTTCATTGAAAGCTCTAAAATCAAGTGAAAAGCAAAATTTTTAAATGCTCCAAATTTTAATCCGTTTAAATCGGTGCGGAGATTTTATTTTTTTAACTATTTTATCCTAAATGATCATAATTAATTTTTAACTCTAGGACTTTTAATGAGAGCCCTAAGATAGGTGTAGAACTAAATAAAATTGAAGATTTCATTTTTCCGTACATTTCCGTACATTTTCCGTACATTTTCCGTCCATTTAACTAACGGAAACTAACGGAATGAAACCCAAACTGTAAAGTAAGAGAGGTTTCTGTCATTTTTGAAAACTGAGGGGTACTTCCTGTCATTGTCATATACCTCAGGGGGTCTGAGTGAAATTTGCCCAAAAATTAATTTTCATTTACATTATTTTTGAGTTTGAAAATATGGAATAAGCTATTTATTTGGGTTTTGTGGAATAACCCTTCTTATTTTTCTTTGAGAAGTTTCAAATTAAGTACTTGTTTTTTAAAAAGATTTCTGGAACCGGGCCTAAGTCAGGATCAAAAAGAAAAAAACACTAACAGTAAGTCTACTGGTATAGCAAAATCGTAAAGATTTATTGGAGGGCCCACTACGAGCCCCACACAAATAATTCAAATCATTCATTAAATGTAAAATATTTTTCAAGGGTCCTCGCGAAAAATTATCTCAATCCGATACTTATAGGTGCTTGATCTAATTATCTAACTTTTGATTTAGATTCCAAGATAATGAAACATTATATGATTGAATTGAGCATCTATAAGTATCGGATTGAATTAATTATTCACAGAGGCCCTTGAAAAAATATTTTATATTTAATGAACGGCTCGAATAATTTATGTGGCATCCGTAGTGGGCCCCACAACAAATCTGTATGCAAATCCTGTATGATTTTGCTGTACCATTAGACTTACTATTAAACAAACAATAAGTCTGTTGACACATGCTTGATGCACACAGATCACATACAGATTTTTATGTGAAGCTCACTATGGGTCCCACACAAATAATCTAAACCGTTCATTCAATGTAAAATATTTTTTTAAGGGCTCCCTCAAAAATTAACTCAATTCGATACCTATAGATATTTGATCCAATCATCTAACTTTCATTATCCTGAAATCTGAATGAAAATTTAGATCATTGGATCGAACACCTGTAAGTATTGGATTGAGCTGATTTTCGTGGAGGTCCTTGAAAAAATATTTTACATTTAATGAATGACTCAAATTGTTTGTGTGGAATCCAGAATGGGCCCCACATAAAAATCTGTGCTTAATCTGTGTAAATAGCACAGTTAAACTAATGTCAAAAATTAGGTTTTGTTTCTTATGTTATTTTTTCCCTTTTTTTACTCAATTGACTGGTTATCTATATATTATTGGAGAGACACTTTTCGTGAGAAGAACTCTCAACGCAACAAGTGGTACCAATTGGTTGGATTGTTAGATAAATTTTAGTGAAGCAAGTGACATAATCATATCACCTAAATAATGACATAACTCTTATTTGAATTTGAAATCCATAAAAATATTTCTTATCTCATTCCTAGCATCCTTATTTCCATAACAAAATAGAAGATACCATGGATAGGAAAAAATTTAACAACTTGGCCATACTATTTCTTTGTTGAAAATCGTGCAAATTTTGATCATAACACAAATTGGTCCAATTAGAAAAGACAAATACTTGAGTGTCGAAGCATTCACAATGATCTATCGAATAAAATGGCAAAACAAACATAACGTGTAAGATCGTTTATGATAAAAAGTTGGTCTCTCTACAGAAACCACTCCACAAGTAGTTTCGATCTTCATGACTTTATTTTTTATGCCAACTTCATGCTTTTATGCATCTACTGATTGGCTTAAGTAAAAAATATTAGTCTAAAAAATATTTAGAATTACCTAAAACACCATATTAGATTACAGACTACTCCTATTAATTTGTGACAGTTCTTTGAAATTTGAAACAATTGCAAAAAAACAAAAAAGAAATGGGGGAACCACCAAGCACGTGATTCTTCTGTTTTTTTGTACTATTTGACGACGTGGCAAGGTATTGTTAGTTTTAATAGTTTGGAGGAAAAATGGGGATTTCCAACCTTGGTGGAGAGAATTGGAGTTTGTGAGCTATTGTCCCGGTCAAGCGGGGTCCGCTTCGGTCTTGCTTTGATAATCGAAAACGTTTTATTCGTAGAGTTTGTTGAGTAGAACAAGTATACAAAAATTCAGCTCGATTGATATTATTAAGTGCCTAATCGAAACTTTTTTATCTTGAAAAGAATGGATCCAAAACACTGGATCCAAAACACCAAAACCCATTATAGCAAGTTATATGTGTTCCGATCAGACACTTAATGATATCCAATCGAAGTGAATATTTTCAATGAGCTCTATGAAATGAGCGTTTTCAATCATTTGAGCGAGATTGGAGTGGGTCCCGCTCGGCCGGAACAACATGGTCCCAGCTCCCCCACTCGATCCGAGAGAATTTATTTTGTCTATAAATATACACACTTTCTTCTTCCGAGCATCACAACAAATCTCTCACTCTAACGGCCCGTTTGGATGCGGTATAAGGATTGTGGGTATTAGTTAATAGGGGGATAAGATAGTAGGGGGTATTAGTTAATAAGGGAGAGCCCACATTGATGTGATGTTAATGGGGGGAGGATTAAATAGTAGGTTGTTTAGATGAGGTATTAGAGAAGGGGGATTAAATAGTACTTCGTTTGGATGAAGGATTAATAGGGGGTATAATGAAGGGTGGATGATGTAAAAAACTGTTAAATGGCCATTTTACCCGTGTGCAGTCCCTAAATTCATTATGTATTACGTTTTATATACAATTGCAAATTTTATTATTCTTTTATAATTTAAGCCGTAATATTTATTTGTACTTATAACTTAATCAATTTAATAAGTAAAAAAAATTATAATTTTTTTTAAAGTATTTTATTTTATAATTTCGTTTATTTTGGATCAAAGCAAACAATAATTTCGTTTTTATTATGCACAGTAGATGGGTGGGGTTGCATGGGCACACAAGCACTGAATAATTTTTCCCTTTCCTTTTTATAATCTCCTATTCTCCTTTGCAGAGAGAGAGATGAGAGAGAGAGAGAGACACACACACACACACACAGAACGACTGAAGAAGAAGAAAAGAAGAAGAAAAGCAGCAGCGGCAGCCGTCGTCCCAGTTCTTCGTCGTCGATCGTCGGCGGCTCCTCGCTGTCGTCACTGTACGCCCCTCTCTCTCTCTCTCTCTCTCTCTCTCTCTCAATTTTCCATTTTCCCCAATCTGGGTGTGCATGTGTGTGATGAAGTGGGCTGCAGAAATGGAAGATTGGGGTGAGGGAAGGGGGATAAAGAAGGTTAAAATCGTCAGATTTCGAGGGGATTGGGGGTATAACTTATGGACACCTCAAACCCTGTCCAAAAATAAGACCACCAATGCCCCCTTTCTCCGGTCTTAGCCAAGAAACGGTTTTGTGGAAAACCCCCGACTTTGTGGCTCCCAATCGGGGGCAATGCGTGGGCCCCCGGTCTTGCAAAGGGGGGAAAGCTAATCCCACCTCCTATAGCAGCATCCAAACGGGCCCTAATATCCAAACCCTCAAAATTTTAACCGCGTACGATCGGACCCAAGGCGGGTAAAAAGTGAGTGAGAAAGTGATCGGAGAGATGGGGGAATTGAATGCACTGAATGAACCATTAGGTGACGTGGTGGTGATACAATTATGTGACGTGGTGGTGATTCATGGCCTTTATGCACAACCAATTCTACACGGTCCCTCCGCGTAGAATTTAATCTCGTTCTCATTTCATACATTATATATAAGTATAGACTTTCTTCGTCTTCTTCCCGGCATCACAACAAATCTCTCACTCTAATATCCACTCTACACATTACATTTTTGTTGAATTCTTCCCTGCCACATCACTAATCCTCACCCAAACACCTCTCATTCAAACACACCTTTCTGTGATCTTCCCCTGCCGAATACACACCCCCCTTTTTCTTTCACAACTTCGGCAACCACACCCACTCCGGCGTAATCTCTCCGGCAAGTCGACCCACCTCGGTAACCTCTCACTTGGTTGTCAAAGGAAAACTAAAGGAGAATGGAAATGGAAACAAATATACTCCATGTTATACAAAATATATATCGTGGCAATATGGATGGATATATATATAGCTGCCGTGTATATTTTTGTGAAAATGAATTTAAAAAAAAAAAATCAACGTGGGATTAATCTAAAAAAGAAAAAGGGGATAAAAGTACTTATTGTGGCAATATCTGGGAGAAGAGTTCTCATGAGATGTGTTTTTTTTTTTTTTTTGGGCGCCTACCAATGGATACGGCTGGGTGTTCTTGACTGATTTGGATTTGATATCATTTCTCACGTTTGCTGGGGTCACTCCCCATGCTACCGTAGGCTTAGCACCCATGATGAATCCCTATTAGTTTAATAGTTTTGAGCTTGAAATTGTTGTTTTTCTGAGTCTATCTCTCTTGGTTTTGCAATCGTGTGTGTATATATATATATATATTATTGGTAAAATTATTGATTTTGCTGTGTTTTTATTAGATTATTTCCATATATTATGTAACCTCTATATATCATATTTCTCCCATAAAATAATGCTGGTGCACACATTTTAGATCACCACGAGTTAAGCTGTTTTCCTTGATGGTGGCTAATTACCTTGGTGAACATTGGGATTCGGAGTTTAGGCTCGCTTTATATTTGATTCAATGGTGCTAGGAATGTGGGAACCACAATTGTTATAGTTAATGCTGTTAGGCAAAATTTGTAGCATCTGGTATGCATGATAGACAATTCTGTGTGTATTTTATGTTTTTATTTATAGATTTGGAAATTTTTATGAAAATTTATGGCTGTGTGATATCAAAGTCTGGGGTGATTTTAAAATCACCGGCCATGTTACGAATTTATCCCCATCGGATTTGGGTTGTGACACCACAAAAGTTTGACGCAAAACTAAAAAACGAGAAAAAAATTTGAATAAGAACAAAAAGTGTTAACTTTTTGCTTAGTAGAACACTACCTTAATGGAACGGGGCCTCAATCCTACAAACGTTGGACGTCGACAAACACTAGCACACCCACGGATTCACAAATGCCTTAAATTTTTCACTCGAGCCTACTCAGCGAAAAAGGGTGAAACATAGGGTAATTGGAATTAGGAGGTGGGAGATATACTTATTTACGAATGTGCTGTAAACAGCACCAACCAATCATAGCTGTCCAAACATTTTTGGACGATTTGGATTTTAATAAAACTTTTTTTGGGGAAAAGTTTAACTCTTCCTCGAAAAAATTTCATTAACATTCTGACCGTTCAAAACACTTTTAAATGGTCACAATTGAGTGTTGTAAACAAATGTTTACAGCACCTACGTAAACAAAATTTTCTCTTAGGGGATATTGAGATTTGAGACTCACATGTTCTCTCTTTATTTGAAGTCCGATATTTGTCATATCCTGAATTGTGGCTCAAATTGACTGATTTCTTCATCAATTTCGTGCTTAAACTTTAATTGTTGATAAAGTATACTTTTGTATTCTTTGAAATTGTGAATTAGTAATCTGCATATGGAATCATTAAGAGGAAAGAAAATACTAGTAGATATTAGTTTGGTTTGGAACCCGAAGGATTGGTCTAGTGTTCACAGTCCTGAGACTTAAGGATTTTGGTTCCTCTTTAAAGTTTCAGGTTAGAAATCTCTCAAAACAGTTACGCAAGATTCTTGTGTGGATTGAGCAAACTCTATAACAAAATTTAGACCATATGAAAGGCAACATTAATTAAATCAATAAAAAATACAAAAGTATTATCAACAAAAGTATCATATATATATAATAACCGAACTCAGTTTTTGAATCTTACATACTTTCATAAATCTAATGGTCTAAAGTGGTTTCTTGAATTCAACTGCTGATAACTTAGGTTGGCCATTTTTGGAAACAATCTAAATCAATCCTCTCTCTCTCACACAGAAGTTTTTTCCAAATACGATTCCAGAACTCCTCACCCTCTCTCTTTAAGGTTCACAATCAAATACAATTCCAAGTTGTGTGGGCATTTGGTGGGTAGTTTGCTCACTTTACTTAAGGTATTCGAAACCATATCGAATACCGAATTCTTGAAGGCATGCCTGCACTTGCATGCGCTGTATATAGATAGTTTTGATCATCCTATAAGATTACAAAGATATGATCGAAGCATGCCATCTCTATGCAAAAGCCAAATGTGTAATCTTGAGTGTCATCTCTATTCAAAAGTAAGAACCTAAAATTGCACTCAACGCTCTTTCATGACCTAAAATGCATCTATAATGGTATCAACATCAAAGCGCTGAGCAATGTGTTGCTCAGTGTAAGTGAGCATATAACTTAAAAGAAAAGAAAATTGTTCTCCATCATATTCCGTAGACTAGTCTTCACCAATTTTCATGGTTAAAAATGCTCACTCTATTGTCGCTGAAGAAATCGGAAGTAAAGTCAACACAAGACGAATCAGTTTATCAACGAGGAGATAAATGATGCACTTTCTTGTTTTCGCCAATACTTAGCACAACTCAAAAAATGTGGACAAACTTTGAAACTACAAATGCCCCAACCCATCAAGCTCATAATTCTGCAACTAAAATTTCAAGGCAACTTTTCTTGATTGGTGAAATCCTTGGGATAGATTATATTTGCAAGCTTGCTAATAGCATCAATGTTGAAAGATTTATATCCATCCCTAGGATCTAGAGTAGAGCTAACAATTTGAACGACTCCGACTAGGGCGAGAATGGTAGAACGGACGATGATAACAATTTGCTTTGAGAAAATCTTATTTTTGAAGCAACCGTAAACAAGAGTTTACAACGCTTAATTGTGACCGTCCAAAATTGTTTTGGACGGTCTGAATGTTAATGCAACTTTTCCAAGGAAGAGTTAAACTTTTTCCCAGAAAAGTTTCATTAAAATCTAGTTTTGGACGGTCGCGATGGATTGCTGCTGTAACCAAGTTGTTTCCGGTTGCTCCAGAAATAAGTATTTCTCATTTGGTTTTCCCCTTTTAATATTTTTGCATAAATTACTGAAATAGACCATAGTGTTTACTATTTGTGTTAACTTAATCCTTGTAGTTATGTATTTGTGTCAACTTTGTTCCTGCACTTTTATTTTGCTCAATTTACACTATGTAGTTTCCATTTTGTTCCAACTCAGGATTATTGCTAACTTTAGCTAGCCTCTTGTAACGGGAGAGATGAATTGGCCCATTTCTGGAGTTAAAACCGTAAACTCACCTTTCTCCTCTTACCGTACACCAGAGTAGCAAAAAGGGAATTAATTTTTGAGACTATTTATATATTAAAAAAATAAGTGTTTCAATTTTCAATTTGTTTGAATCGGTGCGAAGATCTTATTTTTTTGATCATTTTATTCTAAAAGATTATAATTAATTTTTGTCTCTAGGACT
>BPLS01000484.1:586273-619583 GCA_019656275.1 Rhododendron kiyosumense | reverse complement strand
GAGGCATGATTCATGCCGGTTAATAAATGTTTTTGAGCACCAAAGTCAATTTTGTAGAGCATCTTCCACTCACCAGGTATAGGATCAGACAAGACCAAAACATCCATCAAACTTCGACATTCAGTCATCAGCGAGCAACTTAGTGTTCTTCCTCTTCATAGATAAAAGATAGAAGTATGACTTCTCAAAGTCAAAACTGCTGGGCTAGGAAACTCATTAAATAATTCAGATTCCACATCCAAAGCAACAACAGACTTTTCTCGATGATCAGCCCAATAGAGAAATTGTCCTACAGAGAATGGACGATATTTGATCATACTCCAACCTCAATCAGAGAACTTTTGACGGTTAATCGGTTTCCATGCATGATCTTTGCCCAGAGTTAACATCACGCAGTTATGTTTGTCCCCATCAGGCCCATAGGTGCACAGCACTTTATACCCCATCTTCGAATAAGCACAAGCAAATGAGATACAAGAACCATATGGATGGCATTTAAATGGAGGAACAGTTACCGTTTGCCTTGTGAGAGGATTAGCTACATGCAATGTTGAAGGATCATGTGGATTGCGAAACAGTACTAGACCATTGTAGGTAGACAAAACCCGGCTAGGAAACTTAAATTTTATGTCTGTAAGTGTAGCATTCATTTCCCCAAACTCTGCAAATTGAGCAATTTATGTCTGTAAGTGTAGCATTCATTTCCCCAAACTCTGCAAATTGAGCAATATGTGGAACACAGTGGTCTTGCATTAACAAGCCAGTACTGGAACGAAGGAGTTGTTCCTTGCAGAAGAGAGGATCGTGGATGATTTTATACCACTGCTGACAAACGTATCTCATTGAATTGTAAAGAACGTGGGCCGGACGCCAAACAAGGATGTAGAATATCAGCTCATCAGGCAGAGAAGATTCACCGCTCACCTCCTTTTTCTTCGAACAGGGAACCAGTTTATAGTTTTTGCGACTTGCTCTCCCATTTAGAACTGCTCCTGCAGTCATCTGATGAGGATAAAAGAAACTATAAGACAAACTTGATCACAAATCCACCAAGGACACCCAACATTGAATCAAACGACAAAACACACAGCATGATCAGTGGCAGAGCCAAAATTTTGTGAACAGGGGGGGCCAACTTAACAAACACATATTTTTTATCGGAACGTATAATTATTATATCATAAGGTTTTTGCTTTTCAACTCATTATATTTGTATATTGAAATGATTCTTTAGGCTATTTCAATATGCTTCATGCTTATCTTTTATTTATGAAAGAAATTGAGAAATGAGAATGTAAAATAAATAATTTTTTATCATATCAAAGCAAAATTATTAAGATTATAATTAACTATACACGAATAATTATCAATAGTATTTAAAATCAAATATATATAAAATAAAAAATTTAAAACTCGGATGCTCGGGGAGCCAGGGCCGGGGCCCCCCGGGCCCCTACACACCTCCGCCCCTGAGCATGATCCTCATAAGCTGAAAAGGCAATACTCCCTCCGTTCCATATTGACGGTCCAGTTCGGTCTCCAATGCGAAATTTAAATTGTTAATATCTTTCAATCTACAATGTCTTTAAAGATTTTAAAAACTTTGTATAATAGAACTAATTGAGATCTATCATATAAGATCCATATTGGACATAAAAATTATTATAGATTGAAAGATATTAACAATTTAAATTTTGCATTGAAGACCGAACCGGACCTTCATTTTGGAACGGAGGGAGTACATAAGATCATCTAAAAATGAAAAACCCCAAGAACATTCACAGTCCATAAGGAAAATGGACCAGACACAGGAAAAAATTTACTTCCAGAATCACATAAGAGAATAGCTGCCTTGGGTTCAAAGCTATCAGGCATTTGCAACATAACCTCATAGCAGAAATGTGAGAGTTAATATGCACACGCATTACGAACCCATACACATGTACATGAAGCAACTCCAATGGATTGATTTCTATGCATTCACACACTCACTTATAGTTGCTATTGGAGGAAATTTCGTTGAAATTGATTAGTTGAACATAGAGAACACGTGCAGAATCTATATTGGGTGTCTGTGGCATTCGATCGATTATGATCCCTTTCTTAAAAGTCTTGATACTGCCCCATACTTAGAAACGCATGGTATTTTGTACACTAGAGACGCTTCAACGAGAAACATATGCTGGCAATTAATTGTTAGGAATTTGCTTCCGTATTAGAGAAAACAAAAACCAGAAAAATGAATCACAACCTAAATAAACCAACACGAGACAATATAAAATCAATGCAAATAGTAGTCTCGCCTCGATTGCGAACCAACTTCAATGGATGTCCCGGAGCAGCAAATCTCATATTTGCGGGCGTTGCCACCACTACAGTTTCGTTTGCAAAAAGAAGTTAGACTTCCAATCATCACTTACATTAACTTGTTAAGACTATGATAGGGCTCCTAGCAACTTACGTTCTTCAAATGAATGGTTATATGATTTGGTACAGCAGAATCAAGGCACCAATTGGGAGGAGGTGGAGGAGTGTAACCATGGATGCACCAAAACTAGATTGCAAAACTCAAAGAAGGAAACTGAGGCTGAAAGTGAGAATCCATTCTTTACCAGCAACGGAAGGCAATGTCATGGCCTCTACCACAGATTCAACAAGCTTTAGGCTTAAAGTGGTATTGAAACTGATAGGTGTTGAATATATTCTGCCTCTAGGACTAGAGCCACCTCTAGCATGACTAGATCTTCGCCCTTTATTTCCAACCCTCTTTCTATTAAAATGGGGACCCTTGGTCTATTTTCCAACCTTTTTAGGCTCTGCACGTTGGGCTATTGCCATTGTTGTTAGGTTTCTGAGATTGCTTCTCCTCTGTTGTTAGGATTCTGAGATGTACTTCAACTTTTAGCAACTGAATAGCCAACTATGTTACATCTGTTGTTGCTGATGATTTCTTGCATGCAAGGCTTCAGAACATATAATGAAGGACAATTCATCCATTGAAATAGGCTCCACCCTTGCCCTAACAGTGGTTTTGAACATTGCAGAGACCCATCAACATGATGAATTCATAAGCTTAAGTGAATCTGAACATAACTCGTCCAAATGATGACATTGGTTTTACAAGCAAATTGAGATTGGCAACCAGAAGATTAAGAATTGAAGGAAGTGTTGTAGCGGAAGAAGAGGAGGATGAAATTGAAGAAGATGATGAACATAGGGACACCATTGATGGAACTTCGCTCATCAAAGCTCTAGGGCTCTGCTCTAATAACACGGGGGGAAATTATTGATCTCTCTTGTTTTTATCAAAAAAAAAAAATTGGTTTGGGTAAGAGAAGACTACAAGAAGTTTGAAGGGGACAAGGCAAGGAGCATCGTTCTTGTAAGTACACATCCCAACCATACGCAAGCCCACGTCCGTATTTTTCTAAAGTTGGAGAGAAATCAACAACCAAAATCTTGCGAGTGCTTATATACACATTTGAACACACATGTAGGTTTACTTATGTACAGGCTCAAATATTTGTGAAGCTGTAGAGACTACCATTCTATCCCTTTCCCCTGCTAAGAAAGGCATTAGGATCCCAATGGAATTACCTGCTGAGATATATCTTGATTCTTGGTACTTGTATTGGGTTACTCGGAGAGCCTTAAACTTAATTCGGGCCACATGAATGATTTGATGCCTAGTTTAAGAAGGCATCATCCCGATGACTATAGTGTGGCGAGTTCTGGTGATCCAATCTCAAACCGTACTTGTCTGGATTCAAAAAGAAATTGACATGTGTACAGTTGATATATATATATATGGTCATTTCCAACAAGGCGTTGAGGCTTTTGGAACTTTTGGTGCAGGTAGGCGTAATTGGAAGAACTTTGGGAAAATGAAAATCCATCTTTGCATATTGGTTTTCAATTGAGAGGGAAATTTTCGGAAAGTTTCCCGCTTAATTTCATCATTTTTTATGTAACTGTACAATTCATCTGTGATTCTTTGTTTATATACCTTGAGCACGATGAAATGAGTTACTCGTAGGTTTTTCATCCGCAAAAAATTGGGTTCAAGCACAAGATGAATAAAGCCTAGAACTCTAAACGCGGAAATCAACCAATAACACTCCTCTCCGAGCTTGAAAATGCTATCACTATTCCTAATCTAATTTGATACTCTACTATCACAAGACCCAACCAAAACGAAAATGCTATCGGTACCGAATCTTGAGGGTATCGAAAATGTACAATGGCAAGTGGGGTTCACTTTTTGCCCTCATACAAAGGTTTTACACAAATAATTCAAATTGTTCATTAATTTGAAAATAATTTTTTGAGTGGCCCCTTTGGAAAAAAAATCAACTCAATTGGATGTAAGTTGTTGATCTAATCTTTCAATTTCTCATTCAGAGTTTACGATCTTGAATTCCGAATGACTACTTGAAGTTTGGATCAAGCACTTATACATATCCAATTGAGTTGGTTTTTTGAAAGGCCACTCGGAAAATTATTTTAAAATTAATGAATGGTTCGGATTATTTGTGTGTGATCCAGAAGTAGCCTGCGAACCGTTGTGTAATTTGTGGTACCCCAAACTTCGTTACCAATAGTCGACTCCAACCAAAATCTTTTTTCCATAAAACCAAGTTGATACGATTAAAACAAAACTGAATTACCAATAATTTCTAAAATCTCTATCTGAGCATAATGGTTTCTCCATTTTTGACTCCTCCAATGCTACTAAGGCACTAAGACCATCCGCAATGTAATAATCAAAACTTGTCACGTCAGCTTTTGATTATTCATTTAAAGGGTTGTTAAAGTTAGCAATGTAAAGTCCCACATTGTTACTTTTGATTATTCAAATGTCCAAATTTGATTATTGGTTAGGAGGTTGCTAACTTTGATTATTACAATGTGAGCACTTTTTTAAACACACATTGCTAACTTTAGCACTCTTTTGATTTTGATTATTACATTGCAGATGCTCTAAGGGCGTGTTTGAAAACAGATTTCATTTTGGGGGGATTCGTAATAAGGTGGGATTATGATTGGGATTGATAATGAGGTGGGACTATTAATGTGGAGATGAATCTTATATTCATGTTTGTTTTAAACAGGATTAGATTGTAAGATTGTGAATAACATGTTTGTTTTGGATAGGATACAATAGGATTGTGAAAAAATTGGCTTTCCAACCTTAATCCCATGAGATAGGATTGTTAATACCCCGCATGGGATGGATAATCCTATGGATGGGATTCGTAATCCCTTGGTTTTGCCAATCCTTAGGTTGTTGCCAACACCAAACAAGAATTCTAAAGCTTCTATAGGACTCACAATCCAATCCCAAGCTCAAATCTTGCTATCAAACAGGGCCGCCTACAAGGGTTGAACACTAATTAATGCACTAAGGCCCCGTTTGATAACAGGTTTGGGAGTTGGGATTGGAGTAATAATCCCATGGGATTATTAATACTTTGTTTGGTAACAAAAAAAGGTTCGGACTATTAGTCCGTTGGGATGCCGAATCCGGGGATTAGGGGGTATTAGCAATACCCCGTGGGACTTGGTATTCGTAGTCCGATCCCAACCCATTCTCATTACTAATCCCTTTTCATTACCAATTTCTTCTATCAATCCAATCCCATTATCTAATCTCATCTCAAACAAACATGATATTAATAATCCCATCATCTAATCCCATCCCAAACAAACATACTCATTATCAATCCCGTCTCATTAATAATCCCATCTCATTTCCAATCCCAATCCTAATCTCATCTCCTTACGAATCCCATCTATTTATCCCCGTTATCAAACGGGGCCTAAAAGGAGTACAATTTTGATTGCTGGGAGGGCAAATGAGCCTTTTTACAATTATGTCTAATTAATGTCCGTGGCAGAAACAAAACACCCCGTGGCATTAACAGCACCCGATAAGAGAAAAAAGATAAGAGAAAAAAGAAAACATTAACTTCAGATTAAAAGTGTTAACTTTATGAAAATAATGATCATTGAAATATAAGATGTATTAGTAATTATTCAAATTTGACCAAATATGCTTAGTTAGTTATAATTCAACATTAAAAATACCAATTAGAAAATATAGAACAAGAAGAATTGATTTTTAAGTTTACGTATATTCGAGAGCCATTTAGTCATTTAGTAGCAAATACTAAAGGCATTAGTGTTGATTTAACGGAATGGGGGAATCTGAACAATAGTTTGCAAAGGAAGGTTAGTGCAATTATCAGAACCTCAGGGGAGGTCAGTGAAATTTACCCAAATAAAAATTGTTAATCAGTGCATCCAATAGATGGCGGCTATTCGCAACCTTTCATTTTCTCCCACAGCCCGTTAAAAAATTTCAATTATACTCGATAGTTAGTTGCCGAAATTGAGATACATTTTCAGTATCCAATTACCGAAATATTATTTTTTTTCAACAACTATTTACCGAAAATGCATGTTTACAGTTATTTACCGAAAGTTGAATATATTTTCAACATGTAGTTACCAAAATATAATCTTATTTTCAACAACTATTTACCGAAATGTTATTTATGATTTTCAACAACCACTTACCGAAATATGGTGGGTTATGGAAGAAAATGAAGGGTTGCGAATAGCCGCGCCCTAAATGTTGTTTCTCGATTGCGAAGCGTGGTTTTTTTTTTTTTTTTCAACAAACTCAAAAGATTTTGATTACTCAAAATCCGTCCCAAAATTACAAACCCCAAACCGGAGCCCATCAACGGGAACAAACCCACGATAAGGGTTATCCAACGAGGTTGATTCTGGTATGGTTCTCTTGTTTCCTCTGGATCTCGTTTTTCCTTCTCTCCTCTCTTTTTCCGACCCCACACCCTCTACAGTTTGAGTTTTCGTCTGTCTCGGCTTCTCCTTGTTTCCCTCCTCCACGGCCGTGCTCTCTTTTCTGCTTGAACTCCGAACAGATCTCTGTTGGGTTCTCTGTTTTGGCCTAACGGCATGGTTGTTCTAGTGGTGGGGTGTTATGGTCGACGGGGCTCCCACCGAGGTCGCTGTTGAGCACCTCGGTATTTGCTTAATGGTTTGGGTTGAGCCAGCGATAGATTGTGGGTTTGTGCCCAGTGGGGTCTCACCGTTGGGGTGGCTAGTGGTGGCGTGGTGGTTTCGCGGTGGTGGCTGTCAGTGTTGGTGGTGGCTATCTGGTGGGGCGGCGGCTGTGGGAGGTGGTGACAGAAGTATTCTCAAATTTTTAGGGTTGTGTTTTGGGTTTATTGGACTGGGCTTATTTGTAATATTTGGGCTTTTAGGCCTTCGGAGTTTTTACGGGCTTTATTTGTTTTGTCTAAGCTTTTAGGCCATTAGGTGTTATGGGTTTATCTATTTTGGTGTATTTTCCAACCTTTGGTTGGAAACCCTCCCCTTTCCCCCTTAATAAAATGTTACTTTTGCGGATTAAAAAAAAACGACTGGGGAAAAAACTTGAAAAAATTAATGCCTTATTCTCTTTACTTTTTAAAAAGAATTTTTCAAAAAATACCCCCTAAATTCCCCCTTACTTCCAACATTTCTTTCTTTATCTCTCTCCACTTATTACCTCTACTATTTTTCAAAAAAAATTCCAAAAACCAAACCAAACACAGCATAAAGTAAGGCACGAGTGCAACTGTGATATGTAAGTGAAGAATATAGATTTATAACAATGAAGGAAGAGTTTTGTAACAATTATAAATCAAAATCAAATCACATCGGGCTAATTAAGAAAAAGCAAGCTAATTAAGTACAGAATAAAAAATAAGTCATCAAACTAAGTAGCTAACGTCAGCATTGTCAATCTATATTGAGGAATAAATAATTCCGGCAGGGGGTTAGGCTTGTGGGTGCTTCCATATAGGGTGCAGAAAATTTGACCAAAAAAAAAAAAAAAATTTGTTTGACACAATTTGCATACCCTGTGCACTTTCAGATGAGACAATGTAAAGTACCGCCGCTACTCGATATATGTGTGATGTGAGTAAGTCATATTTTTCTGAAGTACGTACCCATGATTCTTATTTTCAGCAGAATGAAATGTCTGGTTTAATCATATGTTACTGAATTTGATCAAAATACAGTTAAGTAAGATACCATATGTAGGTGTTTCTGCTAATATCTGCTGAAAAGGAGTTGTTCATGTTTTGGATAGATTTTGCAGGGACATATGCAGAAGCTCCCCTGCAATTGGTAATCAGAACTGAACTAGTAACGCCGTACAAAATCTATCACATTGATTGGAAAAATGACCGTATACTCCTTCCGTTTACCAAATTTGTTACACTACTTATAATGTATCGTAAGAAACTGGGAAAATAGTGGTTTACTGTGTTACCACCAAGGTTTAGATTTCCTCATTTCTCTTATCGGCATTTAGATTACGGATCAGCTATCCTTCCTGTATCATTGTTCCCAATATAATAGTCGCACAATATGAATGAATTTTCAAAATGATCATGCAACTAGCAATGCATTGGGACACACAGACATTGACATTAGGGATAGAAAACTTCGAACCAAAAGAATTCTTGAGAATATAATGAAGAAGAATATGATAATGCCACGATAAACCTCTGGTACAAATCCTCCATACAGGATATGGAACTGCACGGAATTTATGCAGTGGCAAATTTGCAGCCAAACAAGGAAAATACAGGAACTGTCATCAACCAATGAACCTTGACATTTTGAATACAAGCAAATGTCTGATAAGCTACAATTTGTTATACTCGCTCACCAAGTTGCAAAATACCAAAAACTGGTAACATAAACAACATGATTTTCTTTTGTGCCTCAACCGTACAAGTTATAGCTAGTAATAATATCAAATAGGTTAGTAACAATCTCATAATGGCAACAAATAATATCACTACCAAGTATCGCGTATCACCTATCACAACTGTACCACTGTAACCGAGAAAAGGACCTTGTAAGTGCACCAACATGCATTCAATAAATTGGTCTCGGTTTGTACAAATATGTTGTGGATTAACTTCTGTTGTCAAAAGACTCATTTCGACATGTCTATTTCAGAATTCCAGCAGAATGACTTGGTTCCACCAGATGCAACGGCAGAGCTTGAAGAAGAGAGAAACGAAGAATTCTGGGAATTGTTTCTACTCTCTGGATGTTGGTAGCAGCGCAATAACTTGAGAATGTAAGCATCATCGTGCAACGAGAAGGGGGTGCTGCTAACAAGATAAGAATAGCAATTAATCCAAGTATCACACAATCACCTTCTCAAAAGCACTTTTCTAAGCTACTTTCGCGATCTCTCTTTCACTGATTAGCCTCTATTTTGATCTTTAATCAGCAAATTCAGAGGTAAAATTAGTCAAATTAGAAGATCATGGAGCACTTGGCATACAATTGTATGTATTTCAATTTTGAACATGGTAGAAAAATGACCACTAGTAGAACGAGGGAAGAAGTCACCCAGTACATACCTATTGAAGTCAAAATGTACAAGCTGCATGTCCTCAGATATCTCAATCTCAACTGTAGCATGAGGATTTGTCTGTGTAGAGAGGGAGACAGCATAAAAACATTCTTTCAAGATCAAAGAAATGTGTGCAAAAGGAAAATGAAGATTCAAGAGTGCCAAGTAATGTCAGTAGGGAAGCACAATCTACTTGCTCTTCTAGAGGTTCTCCTTATAAACACCAGTCAACAGAGCAAAAGACCAGAAACAAAAGTCACCAGACAATGAATCTCAGTGTTCTAAATGGCGGCCTAGGCAGCGCCTAGGCGCTCGGCGGCAGGTTGGCACCATGATTTCACCCTCGGTGGCTTGTTCGGCAGATTTGGAGATTTGGCGGAGCTTGGCGGCTAAGAGAGATTTGGCGGAGCGAGGCGACGGGCTTGGCCAAGCTTAATTGCCTTTAATATATTTTAAAATATATATTTTGAAAAAAAATGCCGAATCGCTCGGCGGCCTCCTAGGCGCTTGGCAGCAGGTTGCCGGCCGACTAGCGCCAAGCGCCATTTAGAACACTGATGAATCTATATCCAGTCTTAAGTCAACTTAGGTCATGCCTTGTCCCAGAAAAACTCCCAAGGCCACTGTAAAGGTGTACAATTGTCACCAATCGAATCACCCAACAGAGCCACACCTGATATGGTCAGTACCAAGCCATAGTTGGGCAGATTAGTCCTTTATTAGCCAGATCCAGTTTTATATTACATGGTTAAATTGAAACCCTGTGACAACAATTTAAGTTTGGTTTATTTTGCAAGAACTTAAAAAATTTGATGCACAGAAATAACACTTATGTATCCCAAAACTGTGTCCAACAAAAGGAACGAAATACCAAATTTCCTACCACAGTAAGCATCCAATGAGCTGTGCATCTCTGGTTATACTGACACAAAGACATGAAGATCAATGAATTACTAATTCAGACATGGCATGTCAATTAGACTATTTCACTCTGTTGGGTACAAAAGATAAAAGTTGTAGCATTTTGATAAATAAGCAAATTGAAGAAGAGTGGAAGCTAATCGAAGTGTATCCTCCGGTTCTCGGGTCCTAGCATTGGATACTTAGGAAGGCATAGTCCTAAAAGAGAATTACTTCTACAGTGGAACAAGTTAAAGCCCAACGTAAGAAAATAGAATCCAACCTTAATTACTAGTTGTAAACAAACTACAAAAGGCTTCCACAGTGGTACAAAGTAGCATGGCATGGCATACTGTTTGTTTTCCAAAGAAAAGAGGTTGGGCTTGGTAGAAGGATACTTCAAGACTAGAAATATGCATCCTTCTTAAGTCATACATGGTCTATATGCACTAGGCACCAATCTCTTTCGGTGCAATGGTGTTGCAAACACCTAATCAAGAATGGTTGCTTCTGGACCTTAGGAACTCCTTCAAACTGTTCTTGGAGGAAATTGCCGAGTCTTTGAGCTATTGATATGGGAAAAACACTTTTCTATGGCATACAACTTGGCTCCCTCAAGGCCCTCTCAGCATCTATTTTGGCCCAAGGATAATAGCCTGATGAGCTGATATTCGACATCCTTTTTTGTCTTCCGGCCTATGTTCTTTACAATTCAACGAGGTTCCTTTGTCAGCAGTGGTATAAAATCATCCACGGTCCTCTCTTCTGCAAGGAACAACTCCTTCGTTCCAGTACTGGCTTGTTAATGCAAGACCCCAATACTCCACAAACTGGTGAATTTGCAGAGTTTGGGGAAATGAGTGCTACAGTAACAGAGATAAATTTTATGTTTCCTAACTGGGTTTTGTCTACCTGCAATGGTCTAGTACTGTTTCTCAATCCACATGATCCTTGAACATTGCATGTAGCTAATCCTCTCACGAAGCAAACGGTAACTGTTCCTCCATTTAAATGCCATCCAGATGGCTCTGTTATCTCATTTGCTTGTGCTTATTTGAAGATGTAGTATAAAGTGCTGTGCACCTATGGGCCTGATGGGGGCAAACACAACTGCGTGATGTTAACTCTGGGCAAAGATCATGCATGAAAACTGATTAACCGTCAAGAGTTGTCTGATCGAGGTTGAAGTATGGTCAGAGATTGTTCATTATCTGAAGGACAATTTCTCTACTGGGCTGATCATCGAGAAAAATCTGTTGTTGCTTTGGATGTGGAATCTGAATTATTTATTGAGTTTCCTAGCCCCGCAAAAAAAAAAAAAAACTGTAGCTCAAAAAGTGGACTAAAAATTTTACCAAACCTAATTTGTGGATTAATGGGGTTATGAACTTTAGAGGTGGACTAAATAGGTTACAAACATGTTATAATGAACCCTAGACAAATTTTTTAATTTAAGAAAGGCAAAGTTAAGAAACTATTCTCTACAAGTACAATATTGCAGAGAATAGCTTGCCCTTTAAAATGGCGACGTAAAAACAAAATGGCAAATTCACTTTGTTTGGTTTTGAGAGAAAAAAAAATTGATGCTATGAGTGGTAATAAATAGAGAGATAAACGGAAAAACTTATTAAGGAACTTTCAGTGAGTAAAAAAAAATTATAAAAAAAAAAAACACTGCACATTAATTTCGAAAGTACAAAGAGTAAGCAAAACCTACAAAAAGAATTAGGGGGAAGGTTGGCTTCGCCCGGGTTCGAACCGGAGACCTTCAGTGTGTTAGACTGACGTGATAACCAACTACACCACGAAACCAGTTACTTCCCTCAATCAGAAATTAATTATATCAATCTATCCATTCTGTTCCTATCAGAGCTAAGGCTCTGTTTGGAACTTACGAAAAAAAATTTATTTCCTTTATTTGGTTAGAAGAGAAAGAGGGAATAAAATGAAAATTTTAAGTCCAGTGAATAGTAAATTTTTTCTCTCATTTTCTATCCATTTTATTTTCATTTCTTTTCCTTAGTTTACAAACAAGCCCTCAGGCTTTGCTCTGCTTGGAACTTAAGAAAAAGAAAGGAAAATTTAAAAAAATTCCCTTACATTGTTTGATTGGAAGAAAATAAAAAATTTCAAGCTCAGTGGATAATAAATTTCTCTCCCATTTTCTGCCTATTTTTTTTATCTTTTCTTTTCTTTTCCTTAGGTTCAAACCAATGTTCTGAATACTGTATCGGCCAGGATACCGATTTTCCTATTGGAATGGTACGTACCGGTACCGGTCAAATACCGGATACCGTTCCGGATTTAGCGCTATTACCATTATATATAGTTATAAATTTAGATTTTTCCCATGTCTTTCCATTTTTTATAACATAAACTTTCATTTTGACAACACAAATTACACTCTCATTATATAAGCTCCATAAATATCAAATTTTGAAATTTCATACTTTATTTAAAAAAGAAATTTTAAGCTCGCATAAATATAAACAAAATCCTTTACAGACTCATCTCCCCACTTCCTTTTTGCTCCACGTGTAAGTTGTAGTAAACAAAAGGGTAGTTTGGTCCTTGTCCATTTTACGGTTCAACCTTTTTAGAGTAGTACGAGTAACTTTTTACCAGCAGTTCCCACTTCCCGCCCCCCGCTGCTGCTGCTGCTACTGCTTCTTCTCCTCTCTCTCTCCCTCACGGCAAACCCAGGTATGAATATATTGTACAGCTCTCTCTCTCCCTTCTTCTTATTGATTGCAGCCCTTTCGGTAGTCGTTGAAGTTTACCAAACGGCCGTCAAATTCAATTATTTATTTACCGGATTACAACTAAAGATTTGCATAGTATAGTGAGAAAGTCCGAGTCGATCCACAGGGAGCTCGAATATAGCTTGTTCGGATTGTAGATGTAAGGTTTCCGGCGTTAAGGCGGCCAACTTTTGGTTTCCTTTGAAAGGTGATAAAAAAAACTCTTATGAAAAAGACTAGAAAATGAGTTTGAACTAAGAATTAAAGGCGGCAAGGCAATGGAGTTACTAACGCCCGTAACTTAGGTCATCCAACCTTTCTCAACGAAAACACGGTTGAATCGCACGGCTTAGGCTATCAACCGGAAGGTTTAGCGGTGAAAATGATTAGACTTGATATAGAGTTTGAATAACAAGCTAAACACAAGGCGTGACATCGCTCTCGGAACCATATGAGCTAGCACATGATCACCGGAGATTAACAACGCCAAGACTTGAATTCAAACCAAATATCAAGGTCAAGAACTAGAAGCGTAGTTTGGAAAGCGAGCAAGTTCTTTGGTTCTTTTGGCAAAGACAAACCGAGACATAGCTCTCGGAACCATATGAGCGAGCATATGATCACCGGAGGTTAACATCGATAAGTTTTGTTACATAAAAGGCGAACCACGCACATTTCCAAATCATACCTCAAGTCTTATGTTGAGAAAGGCAAGATAAACATAAGTCACGAGGTGTTAATCACCCCATGGCCGAGCCTAAACGACTACTCACACATAATGAAAAAGACTAGAAATCATACTCAAGGAAGAAAACATGATTAACCGATAGAAATGGAAATAAACTTGATTTATATAGAGACCAAACTTGTAGCTACAACATTAATAAATGAGAAAACATCAAAACACTTAAACTTACTTGAGTTCTTGAAGAAAATAACTTGAAAAGCTTGAAAGACTAACAATGGAAATCCTAGAGCAAAAACTAGAGAACTAGGCCTAAAGACTAACTAATGACTTATCTCTAACTAATGGCCATATATGGCATAAAAGGCTATTTATAAGCCTCAACAATCAGCCATACAATGGACCAAAAGGCCCCCAAAATATCCCAAAAACATACTAGAAGTAGAAACTTTCCATATATAGAAAGTTGGAAAAGGTTAACAAAAATCTGCACTACGGGCTTGGGTACCAATAGCTCAAAAACGAGGTATTGGTACCAACTAAACTGTCTTCCAATTCGACAAGATTGTACCAATAGCTCAAAAAAGAGGTATTGGTACCTCTGTGTGAAATCTGCAGAACAGGGCCAGCTTAGGCCATCATGCCTTGTGGCGCCCCGACGGCCTTCCAAAACTTGATTTCTTGATCAACGAGACTTGGCGGAGGTATGCCTTGTGGCTTTGGACTCTCGGATGCCCTCAATGGCCATCCTCCATGCACTTGCCTTGCTTCATGAGCTTTGGCACGTTCCTTGCCAACCTTGACCTCCGGCCAATCTCCGAGGCTTCTTGTGACACTGTTAGGCTTTGGTGATAATGAAATGAGTACCGGCGAGCAATTGGACACTTGGTTCATCCCGGAACGTTGATTGGCATTCAAAACCTCGATTTAAGCACGTTTAACCTGAAATGCACACAAAAATACCTTACGTGCGATATCACTATAAAAGCTAAATAAATGCAAGTTAAACCAATATAGTATGGGACTAGTCGCACCAAATATCTACAATATTGGGTGCTCATCACTTATTCTCTCTTTGGTGGCGATTTGAATGAGAGGGCCAGAGGGGTTTGTAAATCCCAGTCACAGTCATGCAAAACGTTACCGGACGAAATCGCTGGTACCTCCATCTCGTCTGAGATTGGCCGAATTTTCCGGTACTCGCCGGTAAGAACCGGTATTATAGCCGAGACGGTATTAGAGATCCAAAATACCGGTTTCTCCCAAATTCAGTACATACCGGCCGGTACGGAACGGGATTAACAACTCTGGTTCAAACAAGGCTTTAAGCCTTTAATGCCTTGTTTGGTTTGCTTTTTGGAAAAAAAAAATTTCAACTCAAAAAATACTAATTACCTCTACTTTTAATCATTACTCTTCAATCATTACACATATGTTCAATCATTATTCACATTTCTCTCTCTATCTTTCTTCACTCATTACCATTACTTCCAATCATTCCTCTCATTTCTCTCTTCAATCATAATCTTAAAAAATTTCTTGTGTTTGGATTTAAATTTGAAATTTTTTTTGAAAAATAGTAGGGGTAATAAGTGGAGAGAGATAGAAAGAGAAATGTTGAAAGCAAAGTTGTCAATACTGTACCGGTCAGCGTACCGTTTTCATTACTGGAATGGTACGTACCAGTACCGGGCTGTATCCCGGTACCGTTCCAGATTTACCGCAATTAATATTATATATATATTTAATATATATCTACCATGTTTTAAAATTTTAAGTGCAAACATAAACAAAATGTAAAAAAAAAAAAAAATTCCCTTCCAACTACACCACGATAACCAACTACACCACGAAACCAGTTACTTCCCTCAATCGGAAATTAATTATATCAATCTATCCATTCTGTTCCTATCAGAGCTAAGGCTCTGTTTGGAACTTACGAAAAAAATTCCTTTCCATTATTTGGTTAGAAGAGAAAGAGGGAATAAAATGAAAATTTTAAGTCCAATGAATAGTAAATTTTCTCTCTCATTTTCTTCCCATTTTATTTTCATTTCTTTTCCTTAGTTTTCAAACAAGCCCTCAGGCTTTGCTCTGCTTATAACTTAAGGAAAAGAAAGGAAAATTTAAAAAAATTCCCTTCCATTGTTTGATTGGAAGAAAATAAAAAATTTCAAGCTCAGTGGATAATAAATTTCTCTTCCATTTTCTGCCTATTTTTTTTTATGTTTTCTTTTCTTTTCCTTAGGTTCAAACAGTGCTTTAAGCCTTTAATGCCTTGTTCGGTTTGATTTTTGAAAAAAAAAATTTCAACTCAAAAAATACTAATTACCTCTACTTTTAATCATTACTCTTCACTCATTACACATATGTTCAATCATTATTCTCATTTCTCTCTCTATCTTTTTTCACTCATTACCATTACTTCCAATCATTCGTCTCATTTCTCTCTTCAATCATAATCTTAAAAAATTTGCTGTGTTTGGATTTGAATTTGAAATTTTTTTTGAAAAATAGTAGAAGTAATAAGTGGAGAAAGATAGAAAGAAAAATGTTGAAAGTAGAAAGAATTTAGGGAGAATCTAAGAGGAATTTTTTGAAAAATACTTTTTGAAAAGCAAAGAGAACAAAGCATTATTATCCAAACAGGGCATAAGCCTTTTCCGTCAGAACGGTAAGATTTTTTTGGTCACTCTGCAAAAACCTAGTCCCTCTCTCTTCCCCATCGAAACCTCTACCAAGTCAAAAAAAAAATGTCCAACCTGGACATGTCGCTCGATGACATAATAAAGATGAATAAGAAATCCGGCGGCGGCGGAGAAGCTAAACCTAGAAGAGGCAGAGCTCGTAACTCCAGCTCGGGACCCGCCCGTCGACTCCCGAACCAGAGCGCAAATCGAATAGCTCCGTACGCACCCAAGGTCAGTTCAAACGCTCCCAAGGTCAGTTCAAACGCGAATCGAACCGCTCAGTTCAAACTGTGAAGTCCATAGACGTGAAAGTAGGATTAATGGAAAAGATAATAAAGTGAGAGGCTGAGATTTGGATTCCAGGCTTGGAACCCGTGGTGATGTATTGATTGGAGGTGAATTTGTGCATTGTTGGTTTATGAAACCCTGGGTACGGCATAGTGGTGGTCGGCTCTCGGATATTGGGACGGATCATAAGGAAGGTATTGTGCTTGTGTCACAACCCGGGCTCGAATGTGCTCGTGTGTGCATCCGGTGAAGTTTTATCCGAACTTATGGTCACGGATGGGATACTGGGTATATAACTTAGGTATTTTTCATTCGGATCTGGAAAAGGGAAGTCGGACCACACCAGTGTTTCTGCCAGAGGTTATGGGTAGGAACGGATCTGCGGAGAAGATCCGAGATTTCACATAGGTTAAAGGATAGTAATGAAAGAAAAGTTGATTGTTCTCTTTTATGTTATTTTTAATGCATGTTAATTATATTCTTATTGCTTATAAGTTATGGGTTCGGGTGGGTTTTGGCTACTGAGCGTCATCGCACAAGGTACTATGTTGCCCTAGTAATTCGAATGCCAGGTACTAAAGACGGAACAGAAGTGTCGTATGATTCGATCGAGTTCAATCCTATCGAGGAAGAAGCTGCATAGTCGATCTGATTAATTTAAGTTGACTTTATTTTGGAAGCTCCTAAGTTTATTTGGAAATTGTAATATTTTGATTTATTTAAAACGGTTGTAATATAATGATATATGCTTTTGAAATGGTGACGCAGTAAATTTATGAATTTCTTTGGTGAAATTAATCTTTTAAATATTTTTAATGTCTCCGAATTTTCGGAGCGTTACAGCTACATCGTAATATAACTATGATTGAAAAAATAAAAATTGCATTTTGTATCGGTTAGTTTCTGTTACACAGCAGTTCCTTTATGGTTCACGAATTGGTTCCTAATTGCTACACTAATTTGCGCACTCTAAATTTTTTTTCAAATTTTTTTTTAAAAAATTCAAGACTGTTAAAAGTGATTCCCACTACGTAAGTATTTCTAATACCATTATGCTGGGATCAATACCATTATGTGTTCTGATCAGCATCATCGAATCATCCAATCTTTAACCCTTCCTTACTCACATTTCATATGTGTCCCCCACCTTTCGCATCACCCTTGCTTTTGTCATGTAGACTTCAACCTTACATTTAGATAATTTGTTCGTATATTCATCGATGTGTGAAACATATGTGCAGAATAAATGATTCAAACAACCATTCTGGGCTCACAAATAAACCAAAAACTTGTGGTATTCGGTTTGGAGGATAGAAGTTTTGAAATTGGGTGAGGTTAAGAGAGGCTGACATGAATGCTCAAGTGCTGAAAAAGAGAGCCTTGGCAAAGCGTGAGGTTAAGGGTGCTTATTTTTGTCTTTTTTTAAAAAAAATTATGAGTTTCGATCAAAATTTTATACTTTTCCGATTTCTCTCACCGAGGCAAATCAATAAGTCACAAAAATTTGACACAAAACTAACAAATACAATGTGAATAAATATAAAAATAATACTCCTAATAAGTTACTACTATTTACTCCCTCCGTCCCAAAATGCTTGTCCAGTCCGCAAAACGGAGTGTTAAAAATAATGTAATTTTTTCAAGAAAAAATTTAAACTTTTTTCATAAATTAAAAATACTCATTGATATCTAGTAAGTAGTTAAAAGCTCTTGATTTTTTCTTCCAAAAATTGTATTATTTTTAACACTTCGTTTTGCGGATCGGATAAATATTTTGGGACGGAGGGAGTAATTTTTAAAGCAAAATCCACCCTTAAGTACCAATTCCTCTTTCGACAAGAAACTTGATTTGACCTATTCTCTTCTCTCCTCCTTTTATTCCCACCCCGAATATAGGGTACCGATCTTGGCTACCAAAATTGTCAAACTCTATGCCATCTCAGAACCTGAACAAACGATAAAGAAGATATTTATCTTGTGGAGAATAATTTCCTAACCTATGTCACAAAAAAAAAAATTAGCTTAATTGAATATTTGTAAGCGGTTAGCTGATTCATCCTAGTTTTGTGTGTAGATTAAGCACTTGTATACCTACATTAGATTGAGTTGATTTCCGAAAAGCAAGTTAAAAAATTATTCTCTACAAGGACAAATATTGCAGAGAATATCTTGCCCTTTAAAATGGCACCGTAAAAAAAAAAAAGGATTGTGATTTTGGCACTCCAAAAATTGATGGAGGGGCTCCAAAACTGAACTGTATTAATATACAAAACAACGTTGTTTTGGAGCATCTCCATCAATTTTTTAAATGCCAAAATCAATTTCAAAACAAAAATCCACTTTGTTTGGTTCGGAGAAAAAAATTGATGTCATGAGTAATAATAAATAGAGAGAGAAAGAGATAGATAGAAAAACTTATTGAGAATCACGCATGGAGTAAAAAAATTTCTCAAAGAAAAATGCACTGCACATTAATTTCAAAAGTAAGAGAGAAGAGTTTCAATAAAACAAGAATTTATGTATTCAGCGTAACTTCTTCTGTTTTTTCTTTAAACAAAAGAAGCAAATCCTGCCAAAAAAAGAGAAGAACGGGAGATTGGCTTCGCCCGGGTTCGAACCGGAGACCTTCAGTGTGTTAGACTGACGTGATAACCAACTACACCACGAAACCATTTTGCTTCATTTACTCAGAAATTAGTATATCTATCGATTTATCCATCCATCCATCCATGCTGTTCCTATCAAAGCTAGTGCTCTGTTTGTAATTTACGGGAAAAAAAGAAATTTTAAAAATTTCCCTTCCATTATATTGTTAGAGGAGAAAATAAAAAATTTAAATTCAATGAATAGTAAATTTTCTCTCCTATTTTTTGCCCATTTTCTTTTTATTTCTTTTCCTTAGGTTCAAAACACTCCTATTATATCTAAAATACATTCTGCCCATAATTCAACAAATTAAAAAGCCAAAAAGCTAAAAATTAAAAGCCAAAAATAGGTTGCCAAACACCCCTAAGGAAATGAAATGAAAATTTTAAAAATTTCCCTTCCATTATTTGGTTGAAAGGAAAAGAGAGAAAAAAAAATAAAAATTTCAAAGTTCAATGAATAATTTTCTCTCCCATTTTTTGCCCTTTTTTTCTGTTTTTTTCCTTTTCCCTTTGTTTTCTTTTCCTTAGAATCAAACATGGCCTTAAGACCCCGTTCCGGAAAGAAAAAAATAAGTACTTATTTTTTTTAATAAGGCAATTTCAAGCTCAAAAATTATGTGCTTATATAAATAATTTTTTTATCAACATGGATCTTATTTGATAGATCTAATGGAAATCTTTAATACGGTGCAAAAAAATTGAAAAATTATTTTTCATTTATATTATTTTTGAGTTTGAAAATATAAAATAAATACTTACCCTCTCCGTCCATCTTTTAAGTGTTTCGCTTCGTAACTCCAATTTATTAAAAAAATATCATCATTATATATTTCACATCAACTTTTATCTCAACTTTCTCTTTTTACCCTCTATAGAAACTTCATTATTATATTTTCACTCACTAACTTTTCAAATTAAAATTTACTTTTAAGAACAAAATGGAAGGAGAGATATTTTTCAAGAAGAGAACACAAGCCTTTTCCGTCAGAAGACTCAGAACCGTAGATTTTTTTGGTCCACTCTCTGCAAAAACCCAGTCCCCCTCTCTCTCTCTCTCTCTCTGTGTTCCCCATCGAAATTCGAAACCTCTACCAAGTCAAAAAAAAAAAATAATGTCGAACCTGGACTTGTCGCTCGACGACATAATAAAGATGAACAAGAAATCCGGCGGCGGCGGAGCTAAACCTAGAGGAGGCGGAGCTCGTAACTCCGGCCCGGGACCCGGACCCGCCCGTCGACTCCCGAACCGGAGCGCGAATCGAACCGCTCCGTACGCACCCAAGGTCAGTTCAAACGCTCCGAAGTTCTCGCTGTATGTGTAGATCTGTGTGTATGGATGGATATATTGGAGGTTGAAGTTGTGGAATGTTTTGACGCGTTAGGTTCAAGCGCCGGAGACGACGTGGAGGCACGACCTTTTCGCGGATCACGCGGCGGCGGCGTACGCGCCGCAGGCCGGTGGTGGTCGAGTGTCGGCGATCGAGACGGGGACGAAGCTGTTCATCTCGAACTTGGATTACGGGGTTTCTGGTGAAGACGTTAAGGTAGTGTTTGTTCTCTTTACCAGTTTTATAGATATGGTTTTTGAGTCAATTTAATTTATGTTTTTCTGAAATTCTTACTTATGAGCACTGCAGTGCTTAATTGGTGTAGAGAGATAGTAGCTGTTTGATTCCTAGTTATTAATGAGCCGAGCTGAGCTTCGTAGTGTTCGAGTAAATGAGCCTAAAACTCGAGCTCAAGCCGAGCCCTTTACTAGCCAAGTCTGGCCAACTTACTTAACGAGCCTCTTTAACTGAGTCAAGCCTATACAAATGAGCCAAGCCGAGTTTTTGGGTGTCAAGCATAAAACACAAGCTCGAGCTCGGCTCAATTACTAAATGAGTCAAGTAGAGCGCAGCTTTCGCTTCGTTTGCAGCCCTAGTTATTACTGTTTATGTTCTAGTACTTCTCCATGGACTTACTGTACTCCCAAACTGCAAGAGTAGTTACTCTTTCTTGTTTGGAGCCATGTTTTGGCTCAAACCTTCTTGTGGACATGCGAGTACTAGGTAAATAATGCATTGACTCTGTGTGTATCCAGAAGTGTGTGATAGGCTTATTGATGACGTATGTTACCGGGACTGGGTGTGGGTATCCAGTGCGGGTGTGTGTCAAAGAGTCCAATTCATTCAATTTCCATCTCAAGGACTCCGGGATAACGCCAAAACTTTCGAATTTCTGACAATATATTAGCGTAGTTCTTTTATTTTCTTGGGTAAATGGGGTTTAGAAAGTGCTTTAGGGCATTTCATTCACATTACAGGAGTTCGATGCGTAGTTATGTTAAGTTGAAATTATGAAATACATTTTCTAGGACTATGTCCAACTAAATGTGTCGAACACGAATCTCACACCCTCATCCGAGTGTCAAGTGTCTCGCACGTTTATACATTTAGGTGGATTGATCTAACGTAGATGATAACAATGGAAGATTGGTCAAGTCTCTTGTTTAAATGTAATATCTAAAGTGTGAAGTGATCATAGTAACACTTTGTCAGTGGTTTTCGTCTAAGTTGTAGTGTTTAAATATTGCAATGTAAAAATACAGAAGTACACTAGATGTTTTGGGATAGCCCCTGCTGTAGAAAGGTGAAAGAGGAACACAATTATTGAACCTATGCCTTTCTACTTCTGTTGTAAATTCTGGGGTTTGTGGTTATATACTACTTCTCAATTAGCTGATCGCTATATGAAGTCGTGAAGGAAGTCATGGAGTTAAAGTTTACGAGTTAAGGTAATGATTGCTTTAGATACGAGTTGGTTCGTAGCGCATATGACTACCCTACAGTTGACATACGATTCGTAACCCAACAAGGAGGTAGATTGACTAACATTTTGTTTTCAAGAAACCTATAGATTGGGGAAATGACCAGATGTCGTAGTTTTTCATTATCCATGTGCTCAAGGTGGGAGAAAGAATGTGGATAGTTGAACATAATGAAGAAAGTAAACAGTAGCTTGTTTATTTTTCTTATGTTGCTCTGGTTTTTCATTATCCATGTGCTCAAGGTGGGAGAAAGAATTTGGATAGTTAAACATAATGAAGAAAAAACACTAGCTTGTTTATTTTTCTTACATTGCTCTGGGTAATACTTTTAATATGTCCAACCAGTTTCTACATACTACAGGTTTATTTGATACATGTACTAGTTTGCAAGGTTTTCACACAAACTTTGGTCAGAATTAGGCCAATATCAATGTTCTAGAATCTTGTGCCAGTCTGGCTTCTTTATGCTAACCGTATGCATAAATCTAAATGAATTAATTGCATATTAGGTATGTGGTGAAAAAAACTTGGAGTTTTTTTTATTTGGAATTTTGCTGTTAAACTTAAGCTTACAAAACTGCACATTGTGTATGAGTATCTGCACTCTCAACATGACGTGGAAATCATATGCGTCCAAGAACTAGTGATAATTGACATAAGAGTGGGACTAGAAGTGCAATGATGTTATTGTTGGCTTAAGCTTTATGTTACTTTGTTTGGTTTCTTTTTTAAGTGTTTTGAATGTTTGCTGCTAGTGTGTGGACTAAAACACATTGTGGAAGTTGAATTTTTTTAGTATTTCCTTGATTACATTGAATGGTAAATGATAATTCTTTATGTAAGCTCCCGATTTTGAGTTTTAGCACATTTTTTTCCCCACCTATTTATTAATAAGCTACTAATGTCGTGGGTATCATGCGGTTCGGTTAGAAACCAGACACCATATGGTTTGGTTATGGTGCACTAAAAACCATACCCGTTGAGCATGAGTGTTGGGTTTGTGTGCAACTAACCACTTCAGGTTTTGGTATTGAGACGCCAAATCTGAACAAAACCTACCCATTGCCATCCTTGTGAAGAACAGTTATGTATGTATAGTTTTGCCCCTTTGATTTAAACCCCGGGGGGCTTCGGTATTATTGTGTTCGTGTGTTTATTGAGCTTTCATGGCAACAGGGCGGGATGGGGAGGGTTTTTCCATGCCCCGACCCCGACCTGAAAAGTACCTCATGGCCCCGATCCCCAATGGGTAATTCTTGTGTGCTCCCAACCCCGCCCCGGTGCGGGACAAACCACTGGACTGAGAGAAGTTATGGTGATGGTAGAAAGCTGTTTGGTTATGTGCTCGAGAACATAGGTGCCTGCTAACAGCTTTATACCATCACCAGAATTTCTCTCAGTCCCAATGGTTTGTCTATTCTCTCTCCCTGCAAAAAAAAAAATTCATTTTTATGGGAATTGGGGGTGGCCCGTGCCATCTTCCCCCCTCGAGAAGCTCCACCCTTGGCCTGGAGTATTCTTTATTTGGAATTTTGCTGTTAAACTTGAGCTTACAAAACTGCACTTTGTGTACCTCCACTCACAACATGAGGTGGAAATCATATTGCATCCATGAACTAGTCATAATCGGTGTAAGATTAAAACTAGTGGTGGAAAGAACACCCTCCTTGATTATATGAAAATTTGACGTAGAAAAGTGGTGAAAGTTAGTGTTGAAGGTTGGTTATAAGCAGATTTTGTGGTTAATGTAGAACTGGACCACAATTACTAGGGTTTGCAATGATGATAAGGATTTGTTGGTTTAGCCCAACTGCGAAGCAAGAAGTTCGCATGATGATCTAGGGATTTTTTTTTATGCAACTTGGCATCTGGTTCAGTAGACTGTCTCATCCTGAGAATCAATCAACCGTCCACTAGTGGGAGGCCAATTAAAGTCAGGGCAAAGCCTGCATGGGTTGGCCAAATACAGGGGATGATAACACGCGGCTGGGAGTTGAACCTAGACCAATGTTTTCTTGAGGCCCCTTGTTGCCAAGTGACTACTACTGCACTGGGGTTAGATGGACTAAGCAGGGTTAATCATGGGCTAAGGGAAATGATGGAAAACGGGGTCAAGTGACCCCACTGGCTTGGGAAAATGCCTCGGGATACGTATAACTGTTGATGTTTTCCGTATTTGACCCCTGATATATTTTTAAAAGTTATTCACATGACCCGATAAACTTAAAATTTCTACCATGTCATTGCCAAATTTATGGCTCTTGTCATGTGACCGCAATGCACTTAAATAATAGCTCCACTCCTGCTGTTAACAACAGTATGTCTGTACCCTCAAAAGGGACCAGAATGTTTTTCTCCCAAGGTCAAGCTTAGACTATGTTTGCTTCTCTATGAAGCGTAGATATGTTTGCTTAGGCTCAGCTCCAAGCACAACCCAATTGATCGAATCTCACTTCCTTAGCCCAACCTCAGCCCAATTGTGTGCATAGGACATTTTGGTTGAGAGTTGCTTATTTCAAGCTTGGCTTGAAGTTGAACTCGTTGATTCTAAACCAAGCTCAGTTTAGTCTACATTCAGACTTAGATCATCATATAATCTTAGGACCAAACAGCTCAGCTTTGTACTTGCCAAGCTCGATCAGTATTCCTGTGTTTGTGTGTGTGTTGAACTATAGTTGTTGCCCATGAACCGTGTTATCTAATTGGTAGAATTTGAAGTCGCAAAAGCTTTATGTTGTCCTTAATGAGATTGTTTCTGTACAGGAGCTCTTTGCAGAGGTCGGGGACGTAAAACGATATTCAATTCATTATGATAGGAGCGGAAGATCAAAGGTACCACATCAAGTTTGGCATACTATGGTCTTCCAGGAATTGTTTGTGTCTTGCTTCGTTAAGATACGTTATTTCTATTAGGGAACGGCCGAAGTAGTTTTCTCACGGCGAAAAGATGCTGAGGCAGCTGTCAAGAGATACAACAATGTTCAGTTGGATGGAAAACCCATGAAGATTGAGATTGTAGGGACAAATATTGCAACTCCTGCTATTCTACCTACTCCAACAACTGGCATGTTTGGGGATCAAAATGGTGCCCCCAGAAGGTTTGCTCTTCAGCCGTACCCATTATTTTCTGATCCTCAAATTGCTGCATGTTTTGATTGCTCATAGTCCAAGTCTTTGATATCCTTACAAGGATCTGAAACCATTACCTGATGTTGGCATTGAGATGTTCTAGACCTGAATTAGCTGTAATGCATGAGCGCAAATATAACAAGTCTATTTTCTAATAACTCTTGAACTTTTACCGTTGCCTAAGTGAACCCCTTCCGTTTGATTACCGTTTTGTTTCAAACTTTCAATGGCACATGTCAGTATTTTTGGCATTTTTGAGACAAAAATGCCCTTTAACGGATCTATATACTTCTCAACCCTTCATTTATCCTCAGTCATCATCTCCTCCTTCCCCTAACCCCCCCTCCGTTCTCTCTCTCCCACGGCAGCCATGCAAGCTGCCAACAGCAGCACCAACACCGCTGGCTACCAACCCCAATCAAGAAAAAAGAAAGATCGATCGGCTTTCCTCGATCGAATCCAATCAAGAACAGTTTTATCTTTATCTTCACATAGTAAGAAGTAAGAACAAGTCCAAAGATTTCCTGTTATTCTGTTTCATGGAAGGAGTCAATCATTGAACCCTAACCGCATGTAGTATAATTTCATGGGTCTGGGAATGATCTGCTAGATTTGTACACAAGCTGAAGTTTGGAAAACAAATATTCTAACGTTTCCTGTTGTGACTCAAATTATGAGACCGGCATGCCAATGTTTGTAAGTGCTCACAAGTTGGCCAAATACAGGCTTTGTGTTGAGCCAGGTCTTGCTATGGCCAAATTATTCCTTGTTCATGTTATCACTCTTGCTATGGGCGCTGGTAGTGGTTCCATATGTTTCCATCCTTGATACAAGGAATATGAAATACATACTCAAAAAGTTCTTATGACCCTTGTTGAATATTAACACTCACCCCATTTGGACAGCCTAACTCTGGTCTCAAATGAAGATAAAATGAGAAAATTTGGGGAATCTTTTTATGTACTCTCTTGACAAGCCTCTGTTTGGACAGCCTAGCCCTGGTGTCAAACGAAGGTTCTCACTCTTATGTAAGAGCACCCGTGCTCTAATAGTAATTTGGGGGCTTAACTAGATAGGCTAAGTTGAAGTATTGGTTGCTTGTTAACCTTGGTTAAGTAATGCCTGTTAAGGAAATGAATTCTACATTGCTTGGGAGTGGAATGGGTGTTCACTTAATAACATTTGGGATCTCTCCACTCATTGCCAATTGGTTTTGAGATGGATATAAAGTTTCCACATGGTATCAAAGCGGGGCATGTTCCACCCCACATTTTAAAAATTCACAATCCACACCCCATAATGACAGACCAGTAAAAAGGCTACACGATGATAGGACCCAAAAAGTGGCCACACGTGACAGACCTCAAAACGCGGCTACACATGAGGGAGGATGTTAAGGAAATGAATTCCACATTGCTTGGGAGTGGAATGAGTCAATGTTCTAAAAGGCGCGATTAATTGCCGGTTAATGGGCGATTAATCGGAAATCTGGGCTGACCGATGAGATTAATGGCTAAAAGGTTGAATTAGGCGGCTAGAAGATTAATCGGACTTTGGCATCGATTAATCACCGCTTAATTGGTCGGCGTCTAGGTTTCGATAGGCGATTAATCGGTTCATGAGCGATTAATCGGCTAATGGGCGATTAGGTGGGGTAAATCTAAATTTTTAGAAAACGAAGGGGGGTAACTGTTATACTCATAGTAGGTTATTTAGGGCTTCGAATTACTGTGTTAGGGCTCTCATTCGATTAGCCTCTCATCGATCTGGGTCTGGGAAGAAACCCAGTCATTGCCGACTGCCAACGTCAGTACATCGACGATCGCCTCTCATCACCGATGCCAGTCATCGCCAATGCTAGTCATCGCCAACGCCTTTCATCACCATTCATTGCCACTGTGCCTCACTGCTGACTGCTGTAACTCTCGATCCCTCTCTCTCTTGATCCCCCTCTCTATAATTTCTCTCTCTCTCTCTATTATTTCTCGATCCCCCTCTCTCTATAGTGAGTAGTATTTTTTTTTTTTTTTTACAAAATTTAACACTTGAGTCTGAGTAGTAGAGTAGTGTAGTATTGTAAATTTATGGTTTGGACCATTTAGTGTAGGCCGTAGCCGTGTAGACCGGTAGACGTGTAGTAACTAGTAAGTATTGATGGTAGAGAAGATATATCAAATCAACTAGAAAAACTGTGATTATTGATGGTAGGGAGGTTGCAGAATATTTATAAAAAAACTAAAAACCGACTAATTGCTGAAAGGCGATTAATGGCCGATTAATAGGTCTCGAAGCTTGAAGGTGGTCAGCCGCCCGCCTAGCGCCGAGCGCTTTTTAGAACATTGGAATGAGTGTTCACTTAATAACATTTGGGATCTCTCCACTTATTGCCAATTGGTTTTGAGATAGATATAAAGTTTCCACATGGTTGGGCTTAACATAATGTAGAGATTTCAGTTCCTCCTTTCCCACCGACACATGCAAGTCATTGGTGGAAAGGGTTCTGGGATATAAGAGCATGGCCAGTTTCTGTCATATGTTTTTCCGCTGACTTTTATTTCGTCTTGGTGGCAATCATTTTGAAAGGATAAAACATAAATGGTACGGGAACCACATTTAGGTACACCATCAAATGTGTAACCAATGGATAAGTGGAATGGGCTCAAAGCCTAACTATCATATCTCCTACCAAATTCATGGATAATTAATGAAATGACCCAAAAGGTGGTAGTCAAATGTGGTAATGCTGTCACAGTAACCTTGCGTAAAGTTAAAATTCTCTCATCATGTTTGGCACTACACCATGTGTCATTGTTACTTTATGTTGCTTTCAATTACCAGTTGAAATATGTACTTCCATGCCATGGCCAGCTCTCTACGAGGCTTTTCTGTCTGGCCTTCTCAATTTGCGTAAATCATAATGTCTTTCTTGTATTAAGAATCTAAGGCATTGCCATAGTTTGGAGTTAAATAGGAAGTACAATTTATGCTTGAACTGTAAACTCAAATTTAAGTTATTGAACTCTTGTTAATATCTTTCAGAGAAAATTTGCCCTGTAATAGAATCTTTCCTTTTCTTTTGAATGATGTTTAGTTTCGCTTCTAGTTTAATCTTCTTTTTTGTGGAGGTAATTAATTTGATGTTCCTATCTATTGTCCAATGAGAGCAGTCAAGGGCGAGGTGGTCCCACCGGACGACCTCGGGGTGGCGGCCGAGGCTTGGAGAGGAGCCGTGGACGTGGTAGAGGCCGTGGTGGCGGCGAAAAGGTATCCGCAGACGATCTTGATGCCGATTTGGAGAAGTACCACGCAGAAGCTATGCAAACGAACTGATTGCAACAGGTACCATAATCTTCGTCGGCTTTGGTCTTGGCAACTGGCTGTGACTTTTGTGCTTTACAAACTTTCGCCCGTTAAAAGTAGATCTATTTATCCCCGCCTTCTACAACGTTTGTGGAGAAGGAACTGCAATGACATTCGTTGTTGGATTTTGTTATGAAGTTTGTGCTGCTTCTGTTCTGGCTTGAGTATTGGCATAGAGATTAATGAGTGATTGTTGTTTGTACCTTATATATCACCCAGTTGATTCATTTCCCCTTTGTTTTCTCTGCTATTTCCTTGTTTTATGTTTTTGTCCCCAGGCATTCTAATTTTATGCTTTTCACAGGGCACTTGGATTGGTGTTAAATATTTCAAATGTCGAGGCATAAATGGCTGTTTGATTAACTAACCCGGATTCTTTTTTCTTCCTTGTGTTTTTTGATCTCACACTGGACGGTGTAACAATTTTGCTTACTCTTTTTGAGTCTCTTTTTCTTACCCAAATGAGAAAAATTCAAATCTAAATTGCTTTTTCTAAACACTTCTTTCAAAGTTTCACTTTTTATTATTTAGAGGTATGTCATTTTGATCAAATTTTAGAGGGAAAACATAAAGACCAATAAATTTGGGTAAATAACGATTTGACTCAAATAGAGCAAAAGAAGACACCCAAATAGAGCTGACTCAAAATTTTACCCAAATTTGGGTTAAAAAATGGGACCGGAAATGTGGGATAGCTCGGATTTTCATCTGAATAATAAATGACTAGAGGGTGTTTCACTTTCACAAAAAGTTCATTTTTTTCAAACGAAAATAATTTCAAAATCAAATATAATGTAAATGAAAAATATTTTTTCAATTTTTTTTTTACTGTTTAAAAGGTCTTTATGAAATCTATCAAATAAAATCATATTAATAGAAAAATTATTTACGTAAACACATAATTTTTGAACTTGAAATTGCCTTCTTTTTCTAAAAATTCCTTTTTCGGAAAACCAGAACACCATCTAAGATTTGTAAAAGTTCAAATTAAATCTAAACCGTCTATGCCGAAATGAATAATTACATCAACCGAACTACACAATATAATGTAATGAGTGCACTACAACCTCTTCCATTCCAAAAAATGAGTTAGGGCTAGACTAGTTTTTAAAGATTTTAACTCTTATCAACGTAAAAAGTTCAAAAAAAATTAACAAAATGAGAGGAAAATGTATTTTGCTCAAAACCTAGTTCTCATTTTTCTCTCATCTTCTTTCTCAACAAAACAAGGGTAGCGGAATTTTCTTTCTTTTCCATTGATTCCAAACAAAGCCTACTTTTAGCCTTGTTTGGAGGAGCCTTCGGCTGACGAAAACCGATCTCCAAAGGCCGATTGAGCTACACTTTCTGACCAGCCATTGGCCCCCAGAGACTATACATCTTTCAGAAATTAAAAATAAAAAAATCCATAAGCAAGATCTCAATCAATCACTGCTTTCATCTTTAAAATTTCTGGGGTAGATTTATCCGTGTTCACAAATTATAGAAGAAAGCCAGTGCGCAAGAGATTTGTTCCTCAATTGGATCCAAAATAA
The DNA here is from genome assembly GCA_019656275.1 of Rhododendron kiyosumense. NCBI lineage: Eukaryota > Viridiplantae > Streptophyta > Magnoliopsida > Ericales > Ericaceae > Rhododendron > Rhododendron kiyosumense. The sequence goes on along the minus strand of BPLS01000484.1, from coordinate 589,344 downwards.
GGGCAAATGCATATATCATTGACGATGAATCGAAAGGATTCCACAATTACAACCCTCCAAAACTAAACCCTAGAAACCAACAATTCACATCCCAAAAAAAACTGCTTCGAAAAACTACTAATGGATCCTAAAAAGCCACCGAAATCAACCGCCGAACCCGTACAGAGTCCTGCCCTGCCTCTTCAGAGCGTAGACCACGTCCATCGCCGTCACCGTCTTCCTCCTCGCGTGCTCGGTGTACGTCACGGCGTCGCGGATCACGTTCTCCAAGAATATCTTGAGGACGCCGCGAGTCTCCTCGTAGATGAGCCCGCTGATCCTCTTCACGCCGCCACGCCGGGCAAGGCGGCGGATGGCAGGCTTCGTGATCCCCTGGATGTTGTCGCGGAGCACCTTCCTGTGCCGCTTCGCTCCGCCCTTGCCCAGCCCCTTTCCGCCCTTTCCTCGGCCAGACATCTTTAGAGAGAGAGAGAGAGAGTAACAATTGGATTTTCTAGAGAGAGAGAGAGTTTGAAATGGTAATGTGGAAGAGAGAGGTGACGTTGGGGTTTTATAGGGACGGGCAGGGGTTTTTTATACAAACGTGGATCGTTGGATTGAGAAGGTAATCGACGGTGGCCGATGACGATCCGTGTCATTTGGTTTCGACGACGGTAAGCCGTTGATAGTAGTTAGATCGACGGTGGATATTTTGTTTTGTGGAGTACGCGGATTGTGGTTTTCCTTGGGGGGCTCGCCGTCCGTTTTAAACCTTCGGAGCACAACTAATCCAATTGGCTGAGGTTTTGGTTTAACAGAGAATTAAGATCCCCCCTGACGTCAGACCAAAGTTGGCCCCCCTTCCCCATTTCAAAATAAGTATTCAAAAAATAAAGATTTATTTTCAAATTTAAAAATAATAAGTTTACGAAAATAATTTTTTTAATTTTTTTTGCAGATTTTGATAGATTTCGATGAGATCTATAAAATTAGATCCATAGCATATTTTTTGATTTCAGTAAAGCTATTATTTTTAAGCTTGAAGATTGCAAATAAGTACTTATTTTCTAAAGGGTAAAGTGGACTCAGAGTATGTATTCATTGGATTTTTCTTAGATTCATATCGACAAGAGAAATTAAATACTCTCTTCGTCTCGATTTGTTTGTCCACTTTTAAACTTTTAAGTGTCCCCAAATATTTGTCCATTTGATTTCTAATTGAGTCAATTTTCCCTTTTGCCCATTCTTTAGCAAAATAAAGTAATTTTTTTTTAAAAAGTTGAAGTGTAAATATGAAAAGTTGTATCTTATTAGGTGTAATCATTGTGTTCCTCAAAAAAGTTAAATTTTCGAGATTGGACAAACAAATTGGGCCGGTGGCAGTAGTAAAATTAGTTCAAAAAATTAACCTTGAATTAAATAAAAAATATTTCAGTAATAAAATTAGGCCAAAATTAACCTTGAATATTTTCTCCTTTTTTTTATCCAAGCAAAATCTTTTGTAGCACTTGCTATCGGACATGAAATTTGAACCTTATCAAATCAAATAAGTGCTCATTACTTTCTCTTCTAACTGAGCCAAGAGGCAACTTCAATGTTCTCTTTCTGTCACGTACCAATCAAACCCAAATAGACTAGAGCATTGTTACCCAATCTTCCCTTACTTCTTTCTCTTCCAACAATTCAACCCCGGCCTATCATCGCCAGAACACAGCAAAGTCTATCTTTGATTGCATAAAATTTTAGTCGATTTTCCGAAGATAGCTAGATTAAGTAAGAAAAACAATTATAGGTGGCCAGAGACTGGGACTTATCAGACGAGGGTCACTAGAGTTCTTCACATATTTTTCGGTTGTTGAAGAATGTGTTGTCGTGGTGGTAGACGCGTGGTAGACTGGTCGTGCTGGTGGCGGAAGTGTCTTGATACTGCGGTAGAGGAGACAAGAGTAAAGACAGACGTAAATAGGGAGGTCTAGTTAGTAGTAAGACCTGGAACAAATTCATATGAAGGAGCTAATTATCGCCAACAATATTTTATTTAACTAATTAAGGTTAGCTCAGTTGACCATCTTTGTACAATTTCATCATTCGTGACCTCAATGTAGTCGCTCTGCATGTTGGTACAGCTTGGAAAAAAGAAAATTAATGGGGTGGATGTGGGTTTTTGTGGCAAGTCGTTTCGATGGTTCCATTATCAACGGAAAACTCACGGCTCTTCTCATGGCAATTTAGATCGTTTGCATTACATCAGTTTCATGTTGTATATTTACGTTTTGATATTGTCTCGATGCCGTCTCACCCAGTGTAAGAGCGTCTGATGGTCGTTAAGAAGATAAGAGTTTCATTTGGGAAAATTTTTGAGGGAGAGAGACATCTAATTAGTGATTTTGCAAGATCTCCGAAGTGTTACAGCAGGAAGGCCATCAACAATTAATGTTTACCACTGCAATTGCTGCAGTTTCACAACCACAACTGCTTATACGTACTCTGCAATTGCTGCAATTTTTTTCAGTATGATATGAGATAACAGAGAAAATGGGGATGATATATGCCCACGTCATTTGTCCCGAGTCACGGTCTAGATGCTCTAACACCCATCCCTCTACCTCAGAATCTGAGAAGCTCACATTTAGTAGCCAGGCTCATGCACAACAACGCAATTATCAATTACATGCTCTACTATTGAGCTAATATCCCGTCGTCTGAGCCTCCCACTGGGGGCCTACTATGCCAAAAACAGGAGAAACCCATCCGTTTTTGCTTCTCTCCGGCAACACGTGATTGGTAAATGGTCTCATTTCATAGTGTGTGTGAACCTAAGACTGTAGTTTATTTACTTTATGTAGATAGAGCCCACATGATGTGTAGTGTTGAAGAGTGCTACTATTACACTACGTCATGGTGCTCCTCCAAGAGCACCCTCACTACTACAATATTGTTAAAATATGACGCTTGAAAAAATGAAAAGATGTCAGTTTTTGAAAAAACCGTAATTAAAAATATTACAATAGATAAATAATGTCAGTCATCCAAAAAACTGTAATGTAATATATTTATGATGTCACTTTTTAAAAAACTGACATAACTATTAT
>BPLS01000484.1:554572-581273 GCA_019656275.1 Rhododendron kiyosumense | reverse complement strand
CCTCCGATTCTATTCTCTTCATTTGTTTGTTTGTTTCCGGCAAGTAACTTCGTTTTATTGTGTCCCATTTACAGGATGAATAGTGAGAATATTAATCCTAACATTGCTCGATGCAATCGAATGTTTAAAATCATGAGTATATAATCTTAATCATGAGTGCGAAAGTATGAAGAACAATTAAAAAAAATAGAACACGAATTAGTTTTTTTTTTATATAAGAGACATCAATGCAATTATATTTTGCTAACACAATAATTTAATTATATTTGGCTCTTCTACTCTTAACACAGTCCAATTTATGTTGTAGCTTGATGTGTTTTATTTTAAAAAAGCTAGAGATGTCTCTAGCATATGATTCTGGCATTAAGCGGGTTAATTGATCATTACCACACTTTTGTCGGGATAAATTCATTAATTTGTCATTAGTATCTTGCTTAAGTAGGTCAGAGAATCTTCACATGACTCAATGTTTTATAGCAACAACGGGTAATTGGTAACAACAGGTGAGGCATCCAAGTATTTGTCAGAAACTGAAATATTTCTTTTTGTCACCATTTTGTATGATTAAAGTGGTAACAACATTTTTTAACACATGGAGTAATTGTAAACCTTTTTTTTTCATTTTTTTAAACTTTGTCTCATTAGAATATGTGTAGTTATTGACACTCTTTTAAACGTTACCATATATGCATCGATGAAAATATTATGATGTTAACCAAACACACCGTAAACTGGAGTTTTGTGTTCTTTTTTTTGTTGTTATCACTCATTTAATATTATGGGTTTCTATACATATCTTTAAAATATTTTCTGTTGTTTTCTCTTTCAAATTTCAGATAACTTCTTGCTTTTTAGAACTTTAACTAACCATGGACAATCTAAGTGTCTATGGCCATGTGAGTTGAACCATTTCATTTTATACCTTGGTCGTAAAAATCAAATTAATTGTTTCCTACGCATTCGGTGAATTCTTCATTTTCTTATGCAGCTCGACGATGACTTGCAGAAAATGTAAGAACTGTTTACTCAATTGCATTGCTTAATCTGAATTTATATATTTGATTCATATATGCTTTATTTTATTTTTTCAGTACGAAGGTTACGTGTCTTAGAGAAAAAAATATAACCGTGGTGATTCATGATGAGCAAGATGTTAATCGTATTTTTATGCATGGGGTATGCCTACCAATGCCATTATTACTTTACTCCCGTTGTACTATAAGGGGTCAACAAATTGATAAAAGAGATGTGATGCCATACAATACATGCCTTTCGAGAAAATATAATTTTCATATCAATGTGGAAGTTTGCCCTGGAATAAGATCTGTTAAGTATATCCACAAGTACATTTACAAAAGTCATAATCGTACCATGATGGTGTTGAGAGATGAATAAACAAGATCTAAAATTAAGGTAACGATTATTAGTCACCATCTTACTTTTACAAGAAAGGATTCGTACTCATTAATTATTTTTTTAGTCTGTTCTTCATGTTTCTAATTGTACTTTTTGGATGAAGTAGAAATGCGTTGATGCAAAAACTCTTGGGAGGCAGATGGAGAGACATTTTAAGACAATATATAAGACCTATGTTGAACACTTTTTTTCCCCCCTACATTTGTGTATCAAATTTGACTCTTATAGATTTTTAGATTTTTCATGCATGTTAAAATTGGATTCTATGAATGCAACATGGTATTAGTTTTGAGTTTTGTGGTTTGGATTAATATAGTTCAGTGTGTATCTTATCCATGCAATTAACTCAGTATATGTGATTATCATTGGTAGTGATGTACACACGGGCAAAGGATTATCAAATAAAACTTTTTATTGCGGAGTGTTGCAGGCATAGGTAATTATAGTATATCAAAGTTTTGCAATAACAAAAATATATTGCATCGAGACTAACATTTTATCTACAGTGTAACATGTGGTTTGATGAGCTGTATTTGGATTGTGACTGAGTGTTTAATTGATTTTAGGCTGAGTATTCATTTCATTTTTGAGCTAGGTGTTCCAAACTATTAGAATTGGGTGTACATATATAGTTTGGTTGGGTATTCAAAAAAAGACTAATCAAAAAATATTTAAGCAAAAACATTTATTCTGGGTGTTTATGTGTCTATTTTTCTTAAGTTATACAGTTGTCTCTATCAATAGATATGTTGTGTTATTGTTAGTTGAATTTGTTGGACAGGTGTTGGTATGTTGCACCCAAGTTTAGTATTAATTTGCGTGTGCTAATTGTTTGAACCGTATATTGTACGTGAATTTAGTACTATTTGTTTCTGTGTGCTGATTGTTCAAACCGTACCTTCATGCACGACTCCGAATCAATGCTCATGCCTGAATTGTGGTACACTTAAATTTTTGACTTGCTTGAATATTTTTTGCACCTCAATTTTGACATGCGCATATACCATACTTTACTTTGTTCCTACCCAATTTTTTCAACATGTCCTCCATTTGCTCATTGTTTGACCCGTACCTTTAGTTGTCTTCAAAATGTGCAGAGACGTGCCTTCAGGTACGGGCATTCGCTAGTTAATCAATATGAGACAAATCCCAACACTTCCCTGCATGTGCGACCCCTGACTCCCACGTGGAGAGATAAACAAAGGATCCGAAACACGAGGATCACAATGAAATAAAGTGCAACTATGACACAAAGGGGAAAAGCCTCCGAAAACCTAGTTCGGACACCATGTTAAAGCATCTAACTCCAAATCAATTAGCAAATAGTAGAGAGGCCGCCTAAGCTCATATATTAGTGTTGAAGGAGATATTTAACTGATGTGAGACAAATACCAATAGTTACTCCTTTCGAAGAGCTTGGGACTCAACTAGTTAAGAGAAGGGTGACTCGCTTGGCTCAGCTAATTTGTAAACAGTCGAGCTCTAAGAGAAATTTTGGCTCATTTGTTTGAATTCAAACTTGAAAAAAAAATTAAAATTCAAAAAAAACTTATTATTCCTATTTGCAATTATTATTCTAATTCTTTTTTTTTATTTCAATTATTATTCTAATTTCTCTCTCTATCTATTTTCACTTATTACATCTATACAATTATTATTTTAATTTCTCCCTCCACTCATTCTCAAAAAATTAAATCCAAATTTTTTTAAAGAAAATTTTTAAAATGGCACATGAACTTTCACTTTAATGTTACCAAAACACCTGAATTTTCAAAATCTCTAAATTGAGGCATCTGCCGTTAGCCTCCATTCATTTCCTTCACAAATCAGCTGATATAGCTCATTTTTTGCGTTAAAGGGCCCCACTAGAGATGGTAGAAAGTAAACTCAATGAATACAATCACAATTCAAAAGTGAAGTAGGGTTGGCATGGGTTGTAATTGTGTGCATTGAATTCACTTTCAAACATCTCTAATGGGGTCCTTTAACGCAAAAAATGAGCCATATCAGCCGATTTGTGAGGAAAATAGATAGAGACTAACGACAGATGCCTCAATTTGGAAATTTTGAAAGTCCAGATATTTAATTGAAATAAAGTGAAATTAAGGTGTTTCAGTGACATTATAGTGAAAGTTCACGTGTCATTTTAAAATGAGTTTTTTCTAAAAACATCCCTCCAACTATCCACCAGATTTTTACTTAGTCCTCAAACTATCAAAATGTTTTATTTAGTCCTCCAACTATTGGCTTGTATTTTATTTAGTCCTTCCATTAGAAAGTTAACGGCCACATAGGACGGCAAAAGTTTTGTTAAAAAAAAAATATTCCAACCACCAATTTGCAATCCTATGGAGTAGAAACGTGATTATGAGAGCCTTAGAGACAAAATTTGATTATATCTCTTTAGAATAATATGATCAGAATAATAAGATCTTCACACCCATGATCTGAGCTATTCATTAAGGCTCCGTTTGTTTCGATGTAAAATATTTTATGATGTAAAATGTTTTCCATGTAAAATATGTTTTCAGAAAATAAATTTCAAACTTTTATTTTCGGTATTTGGTTGACACTTGAAAATATTTTCGAAAATCAACAAAATTGTGTAAAGAGTGAGATGAGGAGTTTAAACGATGGATAGATATGAGATTATTGGAATTGAACGTGGGTTAGGATTGGCGGTCGAGGAAACTGAGCAGTGAGAATTACAAGAGAATGCAGCAGGTTCATTTCGGAAAATAACTTACGGAAAATTTAAGAGTAAATCATTTTCATCCAATTGATGGAAAATATTTTACATGTAAAATATTTTTCTCATTTTTTACACAACCAAACACCGAAAAATAGGTAAAACATTTTACCGGAAAATATTTTACGTCCAAACAAACGGAGTCTAAATGTAAAATATTTTTTCAAGGGCCCAAGTTAAAAATCAGCTCAATCCAATACCTATAGATGTTTGATCCAATTGTCTAACTTTTCATTTAATGAATATGAGTGTGAAGATCTTATTATTCTGATCATATTATTCTAAAAAGACATAATCAAATTTTGTCTCTAAGGCTCTCATAATCACGTTTCTATTCCATAGGATTTCAAATTGGTGGTTGGAATTTTTTTTTTTAACAAAACTTTTGCCGTCCTATGTTGTAACGACCCGGATTTTCGACCCAATTTTTTTTAATATAAATTTATATTGTTAAATTCTTAATTCAATAATTAATTAAATTGGATAATTAAAATATATTATTACGTGTACAATTGATATTATATACATTATTGTATAAGATATATATTTATACTTTAGATATACTGGAAGTCAGTGATGGATATTTATCTCTTATCTTTCCTATCTAAATCATAACTAGAACTCTATTCAAACCAAGTCTCCACTTCCTTATCAAACTCTATCACTTTCATCTTTATCCTTCAAATTACACGTGTCCACATACATTCTCACCTTATACATAAAAGCGTCCACATACATTCTCACCCTACACATAAACAAGTCCACATACATTAGAATAAAAGAAAACCCCACCAAATGTGGCACTTGTCCCATATCCCTCTTATCATTATCAGTATCCTTCTCCTTCACTCTCATTTTCCATTCCACCACTTGCACACTTATCCTCTCACCTTCTCACTGCCTTATTCTCTCCCATTATACATACCCACATAAATCCAAAATTGAACACCAGTATATTATTTCACTGTCAATTCTATTGTTGAGTCTAGAATAGAGAGAGAGAGAGAGAGAGAGAGAGAAACGGATTTTTTACATAACACCACTCCGTACATCATATTCAGGTTTCCAATCAACCACTACATCACCAAGTATCCACAAACCATCTTCCAATCATTCGAGTCAGCTCCGAGTCCTCCGCCGCCGCCGCCGTCTTTTTCATTTTACCGAAATTGTCCGCAAATTAGCATCCGCTTTTTCGGCTGGATTTAAGGTAGATTAATCTCTATCCTATTTTCTCCTAAGTATATTTAGTCCCTATATATATAAATTTCATAATTTATAATGGAGGAAATCGTACTCACGCATCAAGATTTAAAGAAACGAAATATGCTCTGTTTTAGAAAATGAAAAAAAATGGAACTCGCTGTACTTGCACGTTTTGAGTTTTCAAAAGTGGTATTGAAACTACAATTGCCCCCTATGTTTTCATTTGTTCCAGAGTTGATCCTAACTATGTGGTTGATTTCTTTTTAGTAGAATAAATGCATGCTATAATTATTGTACTCCTGTTATCAATAGATGAGCATTATTATTTGTGAACAAGTCAAATAACAGTCAAGCCTTATCATTAATATATATATATATATAAATAGGATTTTTAGTAATAGTAAGCTTTGATTAATAAAATTGCACATTTAGATTTTGATACTGTAAGTTGCCGTAGTGGATCAACTTTGTGATTCAATAATTGTACTTTAATTCTTAAAAAGTTATCATAGTGTGTTATTAAAGCTAAGCTTACGAAATTGTTAATGACACCTTTGAAATTAATAAAAACTATAATTAATTTACTTGTTCAACTAACCTTAAGGGAATCGGCTCAATCATAAAATATTATGTGTTTACTTACTCGCACCATATTATCTGTTATGTACTTTTATCTCATTGAAATGTATCGTGCTATGAATTGAGCAGTTATTAATTGTATCATGTTCGACGTGCTAGAATGGACTTAGGATCACTGGGTGGTTACGAGTAGTGACTCACGTAGACGATGTTAAGTAAATGGAAATTTGTAAAGTGTTGGAAGTGTGAGTGTGTGGATTGTGATTTGAGCCATGGTGATGGCAAGGGTTAACCTACGGGGCCCTGTGTTGAAATGGGTTACCTGCGGGGCCCTGTGATGAGATATGTTGTGACGCTAATGTATAATACGTCATGGGAAGTTTCTCGAGGAAAAGAATGGGTCCCATGAGACGATTATAGTTAGTGAAACGCTAATGTACGATACGTCATGGGAAGTTTCTCGAGGAAGAGAATGGGTCCCATGAGACGATTGTAATTAGTGAGACGTTAATGTATGATACGTCATGGGAAGTTTCTCTTGGGAAAGAGAATGGGTCCCATGAGACGGTTATAATTAGCGTGGGGTAGTGGATGTCCGACCCTAATGTACGATACGTCATGGGATGACTCAATCCTCCTGTTATGGTCTTAAGTGAGAACATACTCGGTACATAACTTAGATGCGCTCACCTAAGGCCCTGGTGCAGGATAAGCAAGAGGAAGGGTGGACCCATGAGACGGTTGTAGTTAGTGGATGTGGGAGGAAAGGATCTCGTGGAGATGATCCTTAGATTTCATGTAAGATGATGGATAGTAAAGAAAAAGATGATGTGTTATTATTCTGTACCTCTCATGTATTATCAATTGTGATATTATTGTTATTATTGAATGCTAATTGTAGAGTAAGGGGTTGGTAGGATTAGATTATTCTACTGGGTGAGTTATCACTCACGGATACGTTTGTATTCTGGCAAATCGTTTGCTTCGGCGTTCAATTTGCCAGAGTGTGCAGGATTCCACAGTGGAGCAGTTGATAAAGGTAGGATCCCTAGAGCGGAGTCTGGGCCAACGTTGCTTGGAATTCGTGTCAAAACTAGAGTCGCTCTGGAGCTGCTTTTGTTAGATAAATGTACATAGATTTTTGTATTATTTTGAAATTGAATATTTTGTATAAGGATAAATTAGGGCCTAAAAGTTTATAAAATTCAGTGTATTTTATGTATAATGCTTCCGAAATTCCTTGAAAAATCGGGGCGTTACATATGTGGCCGTTAACTTTCTAACGGAAGGACTAAATAGAATGCAAGCCAATAGTTGGAGAACTAAATAAAACATTTTGATAGTTTGAGGACTAAATAAAAATCTGGTGGATAGTTGGAGGGATGTTTTTAAAAAAAACTCTTTTAAAATTTTTCCTTTTTTAAAAAAACTCATCAAAACAGGGCAAGAAAGACCCGTTTATTAATTATTCGAACCGTTGGAACTTGGACCCCCCAGTTCGAACTTACGCTATTGAAAAGGCTCGACTTGGCTCGTTAGCGCCCTACACCAGTGAGGGAGAGAGAGAGAGAGAGAGAGAGGGAGAGAGAGATGAAGCAGTTCGATCTGTGGCCCGTTTTCTTCAGGCGAGAGTGGAGTCGGAACTGGCCTTTCTTGGTCAGTTTCGCCATCACCGGCACCATCATCACCAAGCTATCTCTCGGCCTCACCGGTACCCTCTCTCTCTCTCTCTCTCTCTCTCTCTCTCTCTCTCTCCATTTCATTCGTTTTGTCCGAAACCTAATTTGCTGATCTAATCGGATAATCGACTTGTGTTTGCAGAAGAGGATGCGAAGAACTCCCCGTTCGTGCAGAGGCACAAAAGGTGAAACCTCCGATTTGCCCCTAATTTGCATCGCAACCAGTTCTCTCTATTGCGGTCTGCGTGTAGTTTAGGTACTCTGCCATCTTTGGATCCATTTTCATAGGTTTAACATACGGATATAGATATGCATAAATGCGTATATTTGCTTGCTTTTATGCGTTTGTGTGTTGGCAGTTTTCTAAAACAAGGAATTAATTGGCAATTAATCATTGGCGGGTCTATCTGATTAGGTCCGAGTAACGATTAATCGCTGATTACAAATTAATATGCACCGATTAATCCGATTAATCATTCAAAAGTGGCTTACCGCCCAACTAGCTCCTAATGACTTTTAGAACATTGTCTATTGGTAGACTTATTAGGCTCGGTTCTTGTAAACTTTTTTCCCATTTTGGTTTTGGAGGAGATTACAACACACAACTCACTTTCTTTCTTGCACTCTGGTTCCCACACGGGACACACTGTTGCACACCCACAGCTCTCACAATCACTCCGCCTTTGCCACCACGTGCACACACAACACAAAACATCAGATTATATAGCAGTTTGGTGGGCGAGGTGCAACGGCCAGTAATTGACATTTGACAAGGCACATGCCATTCCAAGGCTTCTTCAATTATCCTTCTAGATTTGAGCCAAATGCCAAGTTAGCCAACCAATCCTCCAAATTTCGACTTTGGAGTCACGTCTTTTGGCATTCAGGATTCCAAATATTGCTCGTATAATAGTCTGCAAGGTGTTTGAGTCTCTTTTTTATGTTGCTGGAGGAATATGTGCATCTAAAAGATCTTTCCTGCTGTGCCCAATCTCGAATTTAACCTTTGAGATTTGAACGTGAGACCTCTCTAAGGTGCTTCAGTTCTTGATTGAGCTAAATCATGTGTTTAATCCTTGAACGTTTATTCAAAAGAGGTCTGCTTGTAGTCATTGGTAATGAACATAGTTGTGTTCAAACTTCATACTGTAAGACTCATAACCTAAACGCCGGTACACTACTATTAAATATAACATAAGTTGATAACACACAACAAGATGAGTTGGGTTTTGCAACGGAAGTTGTCGCATGGGTCTTGGCGTTAGGAAATAGAAACTGGACAATGAATTTATGTAACATATATTTGCTAGCAGCCTAGCCCTCATGGTGAAATTCCTGACTAGTGTGGCTTACAAGTTACAAGAATTCAAGGAGCAATGTGATTAGAGGTTGAGAGTTTCAAAAGGAAAAAAGTGGAGGTACATACTACAAAGAATGACATGGATTAAAACAGTAAAATGGTTGCCCCAAATGTAACTAGTGAGATGCTCTTTTGTAAGCAGATTGATGCCTATGAATTCATGTGGGTGATCCAAATCATTGGGAATAAAGCTTTTTTCTTCCAGCCCTTTAAAGTGAAGCAAGTCTTACTACAGCTTGTTGAGGTGATATGAGTTTATTTATGAGTTGCCACTGACTCTTAAGTCTTGTTACACTTCAAATTTGGCTTGTAAAGGATTACTTGCTTTACCATCCTATGTTTCTTAATTTGACGCAATAGTAATGGAGGAAATGGGGAAGGGAAGTGGATACCAAGGGAAGGGATTTCAAGTTGTGTTTGGTTGGGTGGAAAGAATATAGGAGACATGGGAAGGCTTTGACACAATTTCACCACTTTATATTATGTTGCTTGCCCATTTTTCGGCTTTATGGGAGGAGTAGTGGTCCCTTGAGAGGAATTGTACCTCCCTCGTTCCATTCCTTGAAAGCTACTGACTATTGTTGTCCACTAATTGGTTTGAGTCTTTGAGAGTTTTATTGTGGGGCTGGGGGAGCATTTTTTTAGGTTTTTTTAAGGGATGTCCATGATTGAGGTATGTCATGGCCATCATACTTCTGTACTTCTTGCCCACTGGTAAAACTCTCCGAGGCTAATCGAACATTTTTTGCAGATTTCATATTTGTTTTCTGGATTTCCTTGTTGATAGATTAAGTCACTTTTTTATTATACTCTTGTGGATGCTTTCAAGCTTGTTAATGGGTGAAAATCTCTGGTCTTTGCAGGTGAGTTTCTGGATGTTTGAGAGGTGGAAGCAACTTCGGCACTGTGTTCTGTGTCGGAAGTGAACATCAATCTATTATACTTTAGAAGTTCAGCTCTGATTTTTGCTACGTTGACTATCCATGAAGAATAGACTTCATTCATAAAGCGCAATTAGTGTTATGGGTTTCCATTTGCTATCCGAAACATTAAGACTTCATTGTTTTGACGACATTATTGTTCTGTTGTTTATGTCCTGTGCCTGTATTATTCTCCTGGGCATGTGCTTTATAGGTGTTATGCGCCTTTTCTTTGCTCTTTGTTTTTGAATTTTGTCTGTGATACACCTATTCAAGTACTGCAAAATGAAACCATTGACCAGGGAAGGGAAACATGACCCATGCTTTTGCTCCGCCTCCGATAAAAGTATAAGATACACAATACTGGTTCTCTCAATATTAGTGTTATGAACATGGAACGTGGAATTCAAAGAACATGGAATACACAACACTAATTCTCTCAATAGTAGTGTGATGAGATTACTTATCCTAAAAATTCTCTCTGCGTGAAAAATAAAAAGGAAATTGAATCTCTTTCAACTATAGATTCAATCTAACTTCCTCTCCAAGCTGCATCCATAAACGGATTATTGGTTTCAACACTGCAGTTGTTTCTTCCAGTTTTTCCTTAATTTAGTTTTTTTTTTCTTTTTTGGTTTATTTTATGCTTATGTGCCTAGTATTTGTTTTTTTATCAATATAATTTGCATTTGTTGTTCCTTAAAACAAAAAAAGCAAACAAACATGACCCCTATGTTCTTACTTGATGAGGTCACAAGGCAAATTGGATTGCAAGGGGTTCTGAATGGTTAGGAGGCCTTTAGCCTGGCGACATCATAGTATACTTAGATGCCAAGAGTTCGGAGATCTCCAAAGTACTATTTGAACAATTCTGACTTGTACACAAGAAAAAACGATGAAACAATCCTCTACCACTTATGCATGGCAAATTGCGGCTAATGGAACAACAATAGTAACATCTGCGAAAAAGTTAAAAGGACCATCCTGTACGCGATAAGCTTTATGTACATGAATCCAGCAACTCACAAAACAGCCCCCGAACCCCAAAAGAACTAGTTAGCTATACAAAAGAACACAAAACGGGCAATCTGATAAAAATGATAAAAATAGGCCATTTTTAACTCATCCTTCGGAAGTATCTTCACTCTCTTTATCAATCTGCTGACAAGAGGAAACCATTGCATGTTAAAATTCATGAAACCAAAAGGAAGGGTAAAAATGTGATAAAGAATTGCTTTCTTCTCCCCGCTACTTTTACGCTGTACATAATTTCCCACAGTATCGCATTGACAACAGTAACAATTTCCTCGTAGTTGAACCATCCAATGCCAAACGTACAACACGAGTCAGCCTAACAGGGAAACACATTCCATTTGCGGAATACATATCCGTTTTTCTTTCTGTGAATTCAGGTAACTTCTACACTGAAGTGTTCTGTTCATTCATCGGGTCCTATCCAACTCATCTTGTTTCTGCCCAATCGCAGAGTTTGGACAAACACAGGGTCTGAATAGGTGGGTGAATAACTTTGAGTTTCAAATACCATACACCAAGATATGTAACTCGCTTTTGTTCCTTCCCCACACAAGGAAAAACCTAAATACAGGGTGGCATCAAAAGAGGTCTTCCCGCTAAGTGGTTAAGAGATGATGACCTCTAATTGTGTTATGCCCAATAACTCATCTTTCCTTTTCAAAGAGATGATAACACTCTTAAGCGTTTTATGACAGCTCTAAGTTCCCCACAAGGTCGATATCAAATTGTACTTGCCTTGCAAGGAGGGTCTCTCAGAGGAGCTGTCCACTGCATTCATCGAAGCTTTCCTCGCTTTCTTTGAGGTTCAGATCTACTCCCTGCCAACAAAGCAAGCCACCTTTAAAATAGTTCTCGTGGAAATGGTAACAATAGTTGCCTTATATATTGCAAGACAGTGGGAACAGGGCCGGCTCTGAGTTTTCCAAGGCCCGACGCGTACTTTTTCAAATGAGGCTCTTTATATAACTCACAAATACTTTAAAAAAATTTAAAACAAATTTAAAGAAAATGCTACAAGTTTTCAAAACCACAATAACAAAAAACTAGATAATCATTCCATTAATTCGAAATGCATTACTCAAACATCACTCTTCTCACGGTTACCAAAAAAACCATCACTCTTCTCGCATTGTTTGAGGCATAAGTAGTGATTAAGCTCCCATAGTCAAGTTTGGCCACCATATTTTTCAATGGAGAACATATCTAATCCATTCAACCTTTCTTGCGACATAGTTGACTGAAGGTAAGATTCAATCAACTTTAACTTCGAGATGGTTCTTTCTCCGGAGGAAACTGTTAATCTGTTATTGATATAGTCAACAATATTCTATATGCGATCCAAGCATTTGGAAAACAAAAACTCATTTGTTTCAAATAATTGAGCACTTACTTGGATTCTTGAAAACGGTATAAAGAAGGAAAACGAAGGCCAGGGTTTGCATTCTTTAAAGAGGTTAAGACAAAAATACTATCCTTAAGACACAATCTAAACCCCAAGCTTTAATAATTACATCTTTTAGAATTATTTTTTGGGCCTTCTGCATTGAAATTCTATTAGAATAGGGGCCTAACACTTTTCCACTAATTTTATATCTATATACATAAAACAAGTGCATAAATATATTTAGGGGCCCCAAAAAATACGTAAAAATTAGGGACCGATGCAGCTGCATCATCGGCGTATGCCCAAAGCCAGCCCTGAGTGAAAAAGTAAAAAAAGCAAGCATGTTTGGAAATAACTCTGTTACAAAAAGAACAAATCCATCAACTTTGGGACAAACTGGAGCCGTACCATTTAGATATTCTCTTTGCCCAAAAAGAAATGAAAAAAAAGAAAGTACGAAACCTTATTTGTCAATGGAAGATGTGATTTACAAAATCCTTTCTGCAATTCAATTGGCTTGTAGACTAAGAAGCTATGGTAATATTTGATAAGAACATTCTCCCCCTCATGTATGAGTGGTCCACCCATGGTAGGTTCAATCAAAATTACACTCCCATGCATATATCACTACAAAACTATCACAATGCCCAGTCAAAGTCTTTGATCTCTCGCTTGAAATAAATGTTTTTAGGGAACAAACCTCTAGATGGTTCTACGTCACAAGGGCCTTCTTGAATTCCAGTAATTTGATGATCCTGAAGAACATATAGAGTGCAAGTGAAAAGAAACAGAGAGTAAGTAAAGTAAGGAATATGCCATCCTCGTAAGCGGCAAATTGGTTTGAAAAAAAGGTAACATGCTTAGGCAGCCAAAAACTAGATGATTCCCTTTGAATTAATCAAGGATATTGGCTTTACATATAGTCAATTGAAGAAGATGGATCCAAGTAGCCCCTTCAAGAGATTGGATTAGACTTCAGAGCTTGTGAAGAAAATAAAGTTCTGCAAAGTAAATGGCAACGAATGTGCTGGAAAAATAATCCTTTTGAGTAGAAAACAGGAGAAGTGAAGGATATTATAGAACATTGTTGGTTACATAAAAAAAAACACTAGTACCCTAGCGATTTGCAGTTTGGAAGCCACATGCTTGCATGGGCACAAGTGCAGAATTGTCAGGGCAGGCATCTGTTTGCATGAAATTAGGGTCCCATCAAACCAATGAAGTAAAGCGAAGGAAAAAAAGTCACAAACCCCATCATAAATCACCAATTGGTTCCGCCAGAATTCTAGGGTGGGTAGAAGTAGTCTTCCTGCAAAATATCCAACACTACTGAGTACATAGGCAAGAATGAAACTGAAAACAAAATTGTCTAGTCTGTTCAAAGGTAATAAAAATTACAATTTCTCGTTACATGCTTGCAAAGAATATTAGGACCACAAGAAGAAGAGCAAATTGGAATATAACTTTTTGCATCCA
This sequence comes from Rhododendron kiyosumense, assembly GCA_019656275.1. Lineage (NCBI taxonomy): Eukaryota > Viridiplantae > Streptophyta > Magnoliopsida > Ericales > Ericaceae > Rhododendron > Rhododendron kiyosumense. Next base: position 567,469 of record BPLS01000484.1, on the reverse strand, counting down.
AATGCCCCTCCTACTCGAAAACAATAACGAAAGGGATGTACACACTAGAAACCACATACAGAGAGAGAGAGAGAGAGAGATTTATATGATAAAAAGGCCTGCGTTATAAATAATAAACAGGACCCTGGAGGTCATCATATACTATACCACAAACCTACCTGATCTAGATCTTTTGAAACTCGAAGATTCTGGAGACAAAAATGTTGTTTTCTCAGTTCCTCTCTTGGTTACCGGACTTTCCTGAATACAAACAAGAAGATTTTGAAAAAAAAGTCAAGAAACATTAAGGAACATAAAATATAATGGGTCCGGCTAACGTGAGTTCATTGGGAACGGGATAATACACACACACACATAAAAAAACAATTAGAACTCCAATGCATCTTTCAAATATAACAATGCACGTTGGCAGATATCTATACATTTTTTACGGATATCAATACACATTTTTGCTATTATCCAAAGCCCAATGGGCTTTTGTTAGCATTTTCCAAATATAATAACTTGGTTTAAGAAATCAATTTCCAACAAGAATAGATATCCAAAGCTCAGAGATCTCAAAATTGTAATAGCTTAGCCAATAGAACTGCTGCACCTATATTGTAGACACATCGTTATTTTCGAATCACTTGCTGAGCTTAGCACAGTCATCTCAACCAATATGCAAAAGTCAACCCATGTTCTCGTAAAGTTAATTAGCAAAATTATGCAACGCATCCAATGAAGTTAGTACAATTCACAAGCACAGTTTATTTGTTGCTTCCGAGGTAATACTGGAAGCCTCTTACCATCTGCACCTAGTCGGAAGCTTCTCCTCAGAACAAAGATCATCCTACATCAAAACGCGTACTGATATTGCACCTCTGTCAATATACAAATCGCTCTACTAAAATCCAGAGGCACCTCAATCAAATTCGAGGGCCAAAGCAAGATCTCTGAAAGTTAATTAGCAAAGCATATGCAACGCAAGCACTGAGGTTGCAAAAATGCATAGGTAGAGGCTCATTTTCTTTAGCATCTCCAATCTAAGTAATAAGTAAGTTTATTAACAGGCATGGTGTAATTGCCATGATATCAAGCTAAAAGAAAGAACAAATCATATACAACAGACATACATCTATACATTTATTCACACATTAGCAAGATTAGCATCCATATATCACGGAAAAAAAGCAATTCAGATGATGCAGAATTTCAGGGAACAGCTTACTAACATATGTCAATTTTCTTTTGGTTTTCTCCCTAGATTTGCTTGCATCCTTAGTATTAGTTTCTTTCTTGCTGCCTGCAATTTTTAAGTCATCTATCTGGTTCGCATCACTAAGTCCAACACAAGACCTCAGTGTCTTGCTTGTGTTCTTGCTCTGCTTACCAGCTTGACGGGCAATGTTTCCATCCACCTGTTCATGTTTTTCATCAGTGTTAGCTAAGCAAACGTGAAGTTGTGGTGAAAACCGCTGTCACACAACACGTAATTGCTTACAGTTTCACAATCTGTAGGCTGAAGTCCAACTGCAAATGGAATGGAAGTGCTTTTACGCCCTGATGTTCTCTTTCCACTTATCGCAGCATTTCTCATATTATTTTTGCCCGATGAACCACAAGCCAACCTATTTTCTTCATATTCTACCGACTTGACAGATTTTGGGTCACCCTTCAGCTTACTCTTCATTTTACTTGATGAACAGTCGCGCGTTCTTCCTGCAGACAGACTAAGTCCTTCAAGTGAAGAGTCGTTACAAGCACTATCTTGGGGTATATAGTGTCCCTTTTCTTCTGAGCTCACATCCATTTTGTCACTGGTACCGTTCCTTTCTTCACTAAAAGCTGCTTTGTTTGTGTTTGGAGTTCCATCACTGATATCATCTTGGGGTTTATGGTGTCCCTTTTCTTCTGAGTTCACATCCATGTTGTCACTGGTACCGTGCCTTTCTTCACTAACAGCTGCTTTCTGGTTCGCATCACTAAGTCCAACACAAGACCTCAGTGTCTTGCTTGTGTTCTTGCCCTGCTTACCAGCTTGACGGGCAATGTTTCCATCCACCTGTTCATATTTTTCATCAGTGTTAGCTAAACAAACGTGAAATTGTGGTGAAACCCGCTGTCACACAACACGTAATTGCTTACAGTTTCGCAATCTGTAGGCTGAAGTCCAACTGCAGATGGAATGGAAGTGCTTCTACGTCCTGATGTTCTCTTTCCACTTATCGCAGCATTTCTCATATTATTTTCACCCAATGAACCACAAGCCAACCTATTTTCTTTATATTCTACTGGCTTGACAGATTTTGGGTCACCCTTCAGCTTACTCTTCATTTTACTTGACGAACGGTCAAGCGTTCTTCCTCCAGACAGACTAAGTCCTTCAAGTGAAGAATCATTACAAGCACCATCTTGGGGTATATAGTGTCCCTTTTTTACCGAACTCACATCCATTTTGTCACTGGTACCATGCCTTTCTTCACAAAAAGCTGATTTGTTTGTGTTTGGAGTTCCGTCACTAATATCATCTTGGGGTTTATGGTGTCCCTTTTCTTCTGAGTTTACATCCATGTTGTCACTGGTACCATGCCTTTCTTCACTAACAGCTGCTGTGTTTCTGTTTGGAGTTCCGTCACTAACATCATCAGCAGCTGCAACAGAACCAAAAGTTTCAGCAAAATAAACCGGATAAAACGATATGGTAGAACTTCAGGTTAATTTTCTCTGACAACCAATCTCTAGTGAACAATTTGTCAGGGTTCATATGTTACTTCCTGAATCTGTTGATAACTTGTCACGACCCAAGGTTGTAGAAACATCCTTATTGCTGCGTTCTTTCTCCAAACAATTCTTAGCATACTCCTCCCAGTTAGTAGGGAAACCAAAAACAAAATGACTGAACACCTGTTCAGATTGAGAGCTAAAAGTTAAAACTTCAATTAGCATGTACTAATGCAACCACAGTACTAATAAAAAATGTTACTGGAACATAAAATTTGCTGCACTACCTGCAAGATATAATAAAATTGCAGCATCTTACATTGTGTTGCTAATCTAATAAAGCCTTGAGCTATGTGAAATATAGTGTTTCGACTTTCAACCCAATGGCATGTGCACATGACCCAGTAGAGAGGGATACAGAGTGAATTCTTGCACGCCAGTAAGGTGAAACAAATAAAGTAGGGGGTTTCATCAGTCCACCTGCTATCTTTTATAGCAGCTGCAACCTACTAATAAGAAACAACAAACACAAATATATGACCTGGAATCCCAAGACTGCCAAATGCCCAAATCCAGTGTTAATGCAACTGTGGGACTACAGAAAAGCCCATAAGTGTCACTACACATCCTTTTCAAATAAGGACTCCGCAACCCAAGACTGGCCTTTTGCCATTTCAGGTTCCCATTCAGAAATTACTCATCTTCAAGCCACGCCTACGAAGTGTCAATTCAATTTGCATTTCAAGTGACACAAAAAGGACATAAATTGCTTCACTATTTCAAGCACGAGACTGCCTAATTGATAAGCTCCCCAATCACCATCTTTCTTGCAGCACAGCTGTGCCATCCAAAAGTGTTAGCACGCTTATCTGCTGAACCTACAATGAATATCTTTAACCCAATTTCCACTCCACAGTTTCTTCATACAACAATTTTCAAAAGTTGCACATCACTAATAACCTTCAAAATAAAATGAACCTAGATTTGGCTGTCTTGCTTGGGAGCTTTTACATCTTACAACTTTATGGTGAAGGTCCAAATACTTTTGACACAACTGTCTACTAATAACATCTTGATGTTTTGCAAGTTTAAAGGAAGCCACAATGGTAGGTATTAATTAATCCCTTAAGAAGAGGAAAGTTGGAGGGTGGCTGATCCTCTAACCCTGTTCCCTTCTTTAATCTGTTTTGATGTTCACGCATGCAGAGCGAAGCGAAGAAACACCACTCTTCTATTCTCCATTTGGTATTCTTAGGCTAAGGCATTATCCATCCTTCTGTTGACTATTCTTTCTCATTAAAGTCCACATTGCAGTAACAAAGAAAATTGACTATTGCTTGATGCATAACTGAATCTTGATTCTTTTGGATTCTTCCAAGTTCCAACCCCTTATGATGCCTTGATGTCCTGCAGACAACTGGGATAAACAAAACCAGTTTACGTACCTCATAGGGAAATCCATTTTCTTCTGTGCGAACCTTGTTTAAGCAGCTATCGATAAGAACATATATCCCGTCAACGGTTTCAAGAGTTAACGGGTCACTTCTGCTAAGAATAGGTGCAGAGGTGAACGCTCGCACAGCTTGTTTCCTGCTGCACAAAAGAAAGCACATTATGAAAATCGGGAATTCTTATGTCTGCTGATTTTTCAACACAACTTGTTAAATAGAAAAGGTATAGCAAGTCGGAAAAAGAACGTAAGATATTATTACTTTTTTATACGTTACAGTGATAAAAATGTGATTGGCTAGAATTTTAAGTGATCATTGTACGGAAAACAACAACTACAACTAATAATGCGCCAACAAGATAGCGGCAGTGACGGTCCCAAGGGGGTGCAAGGGGTGACCTGGGCCCCTGCGCAACTCCTATTACTCTCGCGTATTACATTAATTTTTAGCTTAATTAGGAAAATTTCTATGGGATTAGCCCTGCAAGTCCTTTGAGTGAAAAATATTTCTCAAAATTTCTCTGTGGGGTAAAAATCCCCAAAATTTCAAGTTATCTTATTTTAGGTTGCATGTATAAAATTAATTGGCGGCTGTGGACATACACATAGTACCATCTCTACTCCGGACCTCGTGAGTAGCAATATATACTTATAAAATCTATTATCAATATGAAAATACACATGATATCATCAGGCCCCTGCTAGAGGGCTAGAGACAAATCCTGCGTCCGCCAGTAGATAGCGGCAACTATTTTATACTAATAAAGACCTAAAACTGAAAAAAGACTTACTCTTGAGAGGTCAGTCCTGCAACCGCAAGTCGCTTCCCTTGGAAGTCCTCTTCAGACTTGATCAACCACCAATCTCTCAAACAAACCTTTTTCAAAAAAAACAAGAGAACATATTTATCTTACTGCTCACGATTCGATAGTGGCTTTAGAGGAATCTGACTTACTGTCTTTCGAAAGTACGACGACGGCGGCGGCGGAGCATTGTTGGCGGCGGAGTCGTCGGCGTTGGATGCAAAGGCGGTGGCCATGGGGGTAGAGCACCGTCGGTCCGTCTTGGACGTTGGGGTTTTCGTTTTTTTGTTTTTTGTTTTTGTACCCCTAGGGCATTTCTGTGGCAAGTCTAGTCGGGTTCGCGGGAGAAATTTCGAGAATTTTTTAGTGCCTGAGCGTTTACATTCCACGTGGCTCAGCACTCTCGAGCCGTCTGATGCTCTTTTCGACGACTTAAATTGAAACTTTTTTTTTCTTCTCACCACTCCTCTTTCTCTCTTATTTTTCTATCTTTATTACATTCGAGCCGTCTAAAATCGAAATGAACGATCCGGATGCAACGAACGAGCACCATATGGTACCAGCTGCACTAAAAAATTTCTCTGTTCGTGGGCAGTTGTGTGCGCGAAACCCAAAAAGAGCGGGAACATCGAGGGACACTGGGCTTATTGCAGTTCGAACCCGAACCGCAAAAACAGTTGCATTCTGATCCTTCGTCTCGATAGTTTACGGTGCATTTCAGTTAAACTAAATGGACCGTGTGGCTTTTTCTAAACTAAATGGACGCTTGTGTTTTCACGGATTTTTACATAAATGAACTAAATATCATTTGGCGGAAACGACTTAACTATTGTCATTAGCATGTAGTTCATTTAATTTAGCAAAAATACACCATGATTCAAATTTATTTTTAACGGGAAAATGACGGTCAATAACGTGTTTTGATAATTAATACCCGCCAAGGACATTTTGTTCATTAACAAATGTTCTTAGCATGTCCTTAAAAGGTATTAATTATCAAAATACGTCTTTGGCCATTATTTTCCCATTTTTACGGAACTTAATATTGTCTTCTAGAAAAATATAAATCATTAGAAAATACTTTTAGACTGCCGTTAAAAAAAAATTACTCTTAGACATTCAAGATTGCAAGGAGTCGTTGCTACCATTGAAACCCTAATTGTGGAGAAATCAAATCACATTGAAAGAATTGGTTTCTCAATCATTTTTATTGGTGCAATTCGAGTATTTTTGTTCATCTAAAACCTTTTTAAATTATCCGAATTGTTCAACTTGAGGATCACGCGAAATTGTGCGAAAGGAAAAAACTTTGACAAACGGTTAAAAAAATCCAGATATAAACACATGTTAAAAGTAGGGCTGCAAACGAACCGAGCCGCTCGCGAGCGGCTCGGCTTGTTATTGGCTCATTCAAGCTCGGCTCGGAAGGTAAACGAATGAGCTCGAGCCGGTTTTATAAGCTCGTTTCATAAACGAGCCGAGCTCGAGTTGCGATGAGCTCGGCTCGAGTCGGCTCGCGAGCCGAGTATATATATATAATTATTTTTTTTTTGATCTGGAGGTAAAAAGTGAAAGTTGGGTTTTAAACGAGCTCGAGTTCGAGCCGAGCTGACTCGTTTATATACTATCGAGTTTAGACGAGCCGAGCTCGAGCCGTGCTAATGATTATCGAGCCGAACTCGAGCCCAGATTTTCGAGCTCAATTCGAGCTCGAGCCTCCCTATAAATGACCGAGCTGAGCTCAAACATGCTGTGGCTCGGCTCGACTCGGCTCGTTTGCAGCCCTAGTTAAAAGAAAGTGGCAACAATTAAAAACTATTCTTTGTTCGTTTTAAAGTTTGTATTTTACACCATAGTTTTTATGAGAGTTATGTGATGTCAGATGAAGTTAATTTTTTTTGCATATGTGTGGTTATTCACATGATCCTAAGATGGCCCAAGATAAAACCCAAAGCACCTGGACTTTATGGTGCAGTCCAAATGGGAAGGGGTTGTGAACAACTTCTTTTTCGCTCCCAATTAATTCTCCACAATTAAATTAGAACCAAATTTAATGGATGGAGCATGGGTTTGACTGTTTGAGATGGTATGCGAGCCGGAATGGCTTGGGATTAGGATGGGCATCGTGTCGTGTCATCTCGTATTCGAATTCTTTCAATTTTAACCCGACCTGTTTAGCGTTTTTATGTTATAGTGTTGTGTTTGTGTTGGGTTTTTGTGTCGTGTCAGAAATTCGCACCCCTACTTGGGACCTCAAAGCGAATGGGGTGTAATACTTTATATAGTAATATTTTATGAAGATAGAGATGATAATAGAGAAGATTGTTGTAGGGTTAAGAAAGATTTAAGTAGGTAAAATGAAAAGAATGGACTGTTGGATGCCTTTTGCCTGGTGTGTATGCTCTGATATGCACGAAATGTTTGTTTATATACGAGTACGGATGGTCCCCAAAATATTAGTAAATATCAATTTGTTCTCTAATTTACAAATCATGTCTATTGCATTTTGATGTCCTCATTTGCAGCTTTTAGGTGTTTGGCCACCAAAGCATTGATGGTCCCCAAAGAATTAGTAAATGTCAATTTATTCTCCAATTTATAAGTCACGTCTATTGCATCCCAAACGTTTACGATACTTGTTTAGACCCTGTTTGGGAGCCCTCTTTTTTCCATTTTGATGTCCTCGTTTGTAGCTTTTAGGTGTTTGGCCACCTCACTCCAAAATGGATTCTTTGGTTTTTGAGTTTAAAGAACAAAACAAAAGCCAGAAGCACGGGGAGAGGAGTTTTTTTACTTTTTATTTCTCACTTTTTTCTATTTTGGTTAACAATAAGATCTACAGAACATATTATATTTTGTGGTCTTTTAAAATAGCGAGAAGCCACATGCATTGGACGATACCCGAGTTAGAATACGTGCACGTAAGTCTGCGCACATAAAAGTTTTCTTCTGAGTTTAATGATTTGCTTGGAAAAAAGTAAAAAGTTACGAATTCAAAAAATTTACAAAAAGTTTGCTAAAGAAAAAAACAAATCAAGAAGAGGACAATAATTGTTAACTTCAAAATGGGTGCGCATTTATATATTTCTAGAGAATGTTGGAACAAAGATGCCAACATCAACACATATTTATATCCACTCCTACTATTAGGAAACAAATTCGAGCAATTGATAGGTTCGGGGACGAGAATGGCACTTGACAAATACATCAGGGATTTGAAATGTAAAAAAGCTACACACTTTTTCAGTATAAATAAATTGTTTTGCGAGCCTACCATCGGTGGCTGTAGTTTAGTGGTAAGAATTCCACGTTGTGGCCGTGGAGACCTGGGCTCGAATCCCAGCAGCCACACATCACACCCCCTTTTTCCATCTTTTTTCTCTCTAGCCGAATCTTTCCAGCACGAAACGATGCCGTTTCTCCGTTTTCCATCACTCACCCGATCTCTCTCTCTCTCTCTCTCTCTCTCTCTCTCTTCAATCGATAGAATATATCATTTTTACATCAGATATAAAATAAATAGCACAAACCCCGGATACTACATCAATTTTAAGAGTTCACGAAATAATCAAGCCTAATAACTCAATTACTCAACCAATGCAATAAATAGGCCTATTATAGGGTTGGGCAGAAACAAATAAAGAAAGGGGAAATGACGGCCCAAAACGTGTTTTGATACTATACTAATTAATACCTGTCAAAGATATTTTTAGTATTGAGCCGTCATTTTTCCATAAAGAAAGAGAAAAACCGTCTAAGAGAATAACACCCACAAGCAGGTGGGGAGACACGAACTAATGACTTTATAATGAGATGCAAGAGTCTTGACCAATGAGTTAGTCCCAGTTGATTAGCCAATCAAACATATATATTGGTTATGTTCTTTTAAATTATAAGTGTTAAATTTATTTTGAAAGAATTCAAATAAGACGACACTTTAGACAAAAAAACAGCTATCTGATATTTTTTTTGTCTTTTAGTGAACTTCTTTTTGCTTTCGGTCATAATTTTATATAAAACAGAAGGGTGTGGGGACAAGTTGTTGGAATGGCTTAGATTCAGTTGATCCAAAGGCTGAAATGTATCCTCCCACTTCCAGGTTAAATGCCCATGATTTTCACCTAAATCACACAACTGCCATTCCCTTCCAACAGGGATGTGTAGTGCCGTAGGCACGGACTAGCACTAGTAATTTTATATTTTGTAAGGATGATTAATTTAAAAAATATCACGTGAATCTAACAAAAATTTTAAAAAAACAAACAAAACAAATTTTTTTTATTAAGACTCCGTTTATTTGGACGTAAAATATTTTACTTAGACCCCATTCCGGAAACCTTCTTAAAAAATAAATACTTATTTTGCCACTTCTCATTCAAAAATAATAAGGGTCATTCCACAAAACCCAAATAAAAAGTTCCTTTCACATTTTCAAACTAAAAAATAATGTAAATGAAAAAAAAAATTTCAATTTTTTTTGCACCATATTAAAGATCTCGATGAGATCTATCAAATAGTAAGATCCATAGTAATAGGAAAATTATTTGCGTAAACATATGATTTTTGAGTTTGAAGTTGCCTTATATAAAAAATAAGACTGTTGCTATGATAATGGGCGTCGGCGGAGGGAAATCGTACCGGCGGCCGCCCCGGGCCGTCTCTGGCCACCGCACGGCCTATCCGAGCCGTCCAAAAATTCTAAAAAAAAAAACCGAGGGGGCCATCGTGGGAATCAACGGCATCCGAAGTGTGTAGGGTGCTTGATCCGAGCACCCCTTTTCTGTGTATATATGATCCCGCGATGGCCCCCTCGGTTTTTTTTTAGAATTTTTGGACAGCTCGGATCGGCCGTGCAATGGCCGGAGACGGCCCGGCGCGGCCGCCGGTACGATTTTCCTCTCCGGCGCCCATTGGTACCTATTAAATTCTGAAAAATAAGCACCTCTTTTTTATTTTTTGGAGAACAAGCCTTCTTATTTAACAAAAAATAAGTTCTTATTTGGGTCGTGGAACACAGCCTTATTTTTCTTCGTTTGGTTTGACAATAAGTTGGAAAATATTTTCCATTTTTTCGTGATAAAATATCTTCCATGATCCTGGTGAAAATGATTTGCTCTCAAAACGTGAATAAGTTGTTTTACGCCGTGGGAGCGGATGGACTTCCACCGATCCCCAATTATTTTAGCCCCCAACTGAAAGTGTTACACTTTGTAAAGTTACTAGGTTGTTAATAACGTGCTTCGCACGTTCGGTCATGTTCGTTGGTCTAATAATTAAATGTATTTAGCGTTTATTGTATAATTTTTTGGTCATTTGGGTTGTTTAAGTATAAGTTTGAAGACTTGAAGATGGATTTACAACAACACAACTGAAATTGTCTCACTTTTTCTCATTTCCTGGCTTCTGTAATTGAAATAACTAATATATTATATTTTATGGACAGTAAACCACGTTCCTGAAGAAACCCCAGAAAAATATAACGATCTAAGATCAGCTATTCAATCAGTCAACTTAAGATGGTAAGTTTAAATTTCAGCAGAAACACCACGTTAAATAATTTTCCAAATGGAATGGACCCACGCCTGGCCCTGTTAAAACAGTAAAAGAATTACACCAGTCAGGTGTCCAACATATGAAAGTTTAACTTGCAAATACGGAAAATATCTGTCAAAACATGTGCCCACACGTATTTACAAGATAAACAAGCTCCAAAAATCAGCACATAACCAAAAAAGTCAAAGAGCTATACTCCTATATCCATAACTCCTGTCTAGACTCTGCTGTGGACCCACGTACCGTCACCGTCATGCACTTGAAAAGAAAATATTGTGGGGGTGTGAGCTATCAACATGCTCAGTGAATACTCTTATCCATAATAAGAGAAGCAATATGATAAGTGCTTTAAAATGAATTGAATAAAAACATTCAGCTCGACAAATATCCACTTCGTTTATACACCGATAGATTATAGGTCGTCAGCCATGGCTATAACATCACAAACACAATACTCATAATGCCATAATGGCAATATTCATATAAACACGCCACTAAGGCAATAAACTTGACGCCGCTAAGGCAATATTATCCAAGCCACTAAGGCAATCTCATTTCCGCCACTGAGGCTATATAACTCACGCGACTAAGGCTACGTTCGTATTCTGGCTTAGGATAAATAAAGAAACGTCGGCTCCGGCCAAGCAATAACAATTTTAACATGAAGCATAACTTTACACACTATCTCATCTTCTGCTATTAAAAATAATCACACCCACCTCAAAGTCTAGTAAAAAGGTACCAACACAAGCTTACTCTCTACGTGGAGTCGCGGTACCCGTCGCCGCCTCTAAACCTGACGTGTAACACATAAATCAACAGATGTGAGTATTATTATCAAGGAGTGGAACCATTACTCTAGCATCATATTCCTTCCAAACTAACCCCAAGATAACATTCAGCACATCAAAGAGCAGAAGAGTAGGCCAATCGCATGACCAGAAAGTTACCAGTTTAGACAAATTACAACCTAAGTATAACAACATACTTTTGTACACTTGACCACACATGATAAAAATTTTATTTGGCAGCCAAAAGAGAACCACATTCTCTGTTCCACACACCAAACCCAATTCCCTTCTTCTCTGAACGATTTCTTGGTAATTTGCACAAATCAGAGCACAGGAATCCAATAGCACATCACCTAATTAGACAAATTCAACATCTAACTCTTATTTTCAGTAACTATAAACCCAGTTCAGCACTTGGGCAATTATTTTTAGCATTTCGGCTCACATCCTAGCAGATTACAAAGGAATACAACACTTAACATTCATTTACAGCGGTTACAGAGATAATTTTCCAGCATTTAGCGCATAATTCATTATCAACTCACTCTTCTATGATAAAAACAATCGACAAAATACAAAATCAGTAGAATTTCTCAACCGAAATAAAACCTAGAGAAACAAAAACCACAAAAATAAGCTAAAGAATCCTACTGAAACCACACTTTGTTGGTTGTCAAAAATTAAAACCCACAAAAAACAATCCACTCATCCAAACACCACAGACAACTGTAGACCGGAAAAACAACAAAAGACATGCAAAAAGAAACGAAACCCACGAACACACAAGCTCATCCACACGATCGATCTTTAACACACAAACAACCACGAACAAACAAGACTCATATCCAAGGCCCTGTATGCAAGAACAAACACTTACCTCCAGACAAAACAACGGTGAAAGCGTATGACTCTTTCGCAAATTTATCCGATAGATCGGCGATGTATTTCGCCAGAGCTTCATCTGAATCAAAGACCTGTACCTTCATTCAAATCGAACTCTTCAGCTAACTATTTCGCATTTTCTTCTCTCTCTTAAAAGCTCCTCTTTTTTGGGTTTCTTGGATTTTCAGTGGTTAGAGAGGAGGGCGAAGGGAAGAAGGAGGAGTTGGGAGGAAGGAGGCGTTTCGATCGCAGAGAGAGAGAACGCTGGTCATCTTCTTCGTGGGCCCCACCTCAATTTTCCGAAACAGGAAACAAAAATTCTACAACCACATCCAAAATTACACACCCAAACACACACCCTCCCACAAAACACAAGGGTCCCACACACACTGCATGTGCAGTGTGTGTGGGACCCTTGTGTTTTGTGGGAGGGTGTGCAGTGTGTGTTGGACCCTTGTGTTTTGTGGGAGGGTGGGATCCGGGGGCTCTGCTGCCCGGGGGGCGCAGGAGCCCCTACCCAGCCCATAAAACGCCACCGTTTTCCTTTTAAAAAAAAATCCTAACCACCAACTTGCAATCCTATGGAGCAGAAATGTAATTATGAGAGTCTTAGAGACAAAATTTGATTACGTCTCTTTAGAATAATATGATCAAAATAATAAGATCTTCACACCCGTACAAACGGATTAAAAATTAGAGCACTTAATTTTTTAAC